>JAOSYY010000012.1:11929033-11956719 GCA_025727935.1 Hebomoia glaucippe | reverse complement strand
AGGAAACATATGTTTGGTATAATCAATATTTAAATAATATTATAATATATAATAATATATTATTTAATATATATTATGATATTCGTCATATTAATATATTATAAGCTTACAATAGCAAAAAGTGTCGTGACAACTTTTCTTAAGAATTTTTTCCGTCTAGCCCCCTTTCACAACGCGCGATAAGGAACTTCGTTCCAATTACCAAAGTAATAAAGTATCATATGAAATGGAATAGCCATGTATCAAGACAAGTAGTTCAAGATAGCTAGAAATTTAAGAAAGTTTATATTTCTTCTCATCGATGAAGTATGAATGATTCTCACATGGAGATGTGAATTTACTTTCGAATCCATGTATAGGAAGGTCGTACTGCACTTCACTATACGGCGGCGTGCCACGATGAGGCGGCAATGGCTGTACTGCTGGAGGGCGCGGGGGCGTCGAGGGGCGCGCGAGACGCGGCTGGACACACGCTCGCCCACTACCGTACGGTTCGCACTCTGCTGGTGTTACCCGAAGCTGCCGCCATGCCGCCACGGCCGAACCCACCAGGTAAGTAAAATTTTGGAAGAATAAAAAAGACTTAGTAACTTTATTAAAACAAATATTCAAAATTATTGCATATGTGATTTTCAAAATACCTTATTTAGAAACGCATATGTTATGACACATTTTTTATTTATAACAAATTAAAATAACGTATTAACTTATGTATTCAATGATTTTTACTGTACTTATACATGGTTTAAGAAGAATATTTTCAATCAAACAAGTTTTAATCTATGGTTCTTATGCGTATAATAGGCTACTATGTATTTTTTCTTGCACAACTGGCTGCACGTAATAGTTTAATTTATGATCTGTTAAAACAAAGGTTCAGCTATTAAAATACCTTACATGTTTTTAAATAAGTTTAATAATAAGATTTATTTCCATACCATTTCCTTCAAAAGAAAAATATCTTGATAAAATGTGAGAGAATATAAAACTAAGAACAATACATATTAATAATAATTCCCTAACAAATATAAATAGCTCGATATAGTTAACATGACGCAAATAGCTTTATTATAGTATTTTGGTTGCGTGAATTAACTAAAATGACCTATTATGTAACACTCTCCATAGGCGATCACTTAGGCCAAATATTATATTCTGTACTTCCATAATACTTTTGCATAAATCACAATCATCAATGTAGGCTTTTAATATATTTAAACCATCATGTCATAATTAAAATATTTTCAATATCTAACTATATTTCAGTTTGGCTCATTTGTTATTCGATAGGCGTAAATTTGGCATAAATTATTAAAAATACTTTTCAATTACTAGAGTTATATTGAAGGTTTAAATTTAATTTTAAATAAAATATATTTACGTACTTTAAGACATTTCTTTAATTAATCAAAAACATATGTCATAAAAATATATATTGTGGTATTTATCTACCACAACTGTATCAAAATCTCGTATACAAATCTGTGTAGACTTCGTAGCGTATTTGTAGCAAGTGTTCTCCAGCGTCTTATTATTCTACGAAGGATGACAATAAGTCTTCAATTATAAATCAAAATTAAAATACCTCCAATTAATACGCCGCTTAATGAACAATGTTTTATCTAAATTAATATTACTTACATAATATACCTTTTACATAGTCTAAATATGCATACTATATATCTTCACTTGAGTCGATAGTTTAATGATCTTATTATTAGACATAACGTACATATCTTTGTTATAAAACGTTTTCACGCTAGTCTTCACAATCTAAGCTTTACAATGATATAGAAAATATTTGTCGTAGATAAATAAAAGGCTTGGCTCTCAGAGGCGGGGTTAAAATATTGCGTGGTCATGAATATTTATTTTATAGACGCTTTTCAAACCCCACCTGTTTTACTTTTCACCTTGTTAACTTGGAACAATAACTTTAACCTAATAACTTAAATCCTGTAAATATTACTAAAATAATGTTAGACATGTTGTATAATTAGTAATTTAACAAAATAAAGCGATAAGATTTATCGTTGAAATGAAATCAGTTCATAGCAAGGTGTTTCAGTAAGTTCGTATTATGCTAATCTTCAACAGTTTTGATTTCGTAACACGCAAACTTGTTGCTTTTTACGCAGTAGCCTTTGATCTTACTATATTATTAAGAAAAATAACAAAAGGAGGAATTAATCATCCATATTCATGTCCATGTGTTAAATTTATTTATCAAGTGTATAATAAAATAGACATAATATAATTATATAAGATTTAAATATATATTGTAAATTAGAATAAAACTACGAAAGTTTTAAATTTTGTGGTGCGATTCAAACTTAATGTTACTATTAAAAGCATCTACAATAAATTGTCGCATAGCTTTATCTAAAATCGATAAGAACACCAATACTCAGAATTATTAGTCAGTACGTTGAATTTTATGTTTGGTATAGTGAGGGTATAATGATAATTGACAGCGATGTCCTACTTTGGACATAAGCTTTTGAAAGGGCATACATCGATCGATGTTCACTCGTGTCATTATACATTAAACATGTCTGTCTTTCAGGCTAACTGTTTAAAACAGCCCTGAAATATTAGAGTTAGTATTTTGATTAAAAATGATAATAATATGGGGTAATGTTTATCATATTTTTTATACTTTTTAAATATTCTACGAAGCTCAAGCAGTGAATTAATAATATATAACGGGTATTAGGGGACAGCTCCCGAAACCGAAGACAGATGATAGTACTCATGTAACTTTGATGATGTTACGGAAAAATAACGATCCTGACAAAAAAAAGTCATATTAATTAATGGTAGTCAGCTGCTTTTGTTATCATGCTTCATTGCTAGTTCTTTTTTTTAGGAAAAATTACCAAGTGTATATTGAAAATACAAAAATTTTGCAACTTCTACATTAAAATAGTACGGAAAAACTGCCACTTTTTAAACCTGAACTAAACATTGATGATCTTAACTAATTAATAACCCGCATGTAATCGTTTGTAGTACGTACACTATTTGAAGTATAAAAATTGTAGTGTTATAAAGGTATAACAATAAAAATTTAGCGGACGGCACCAAAACTTATAAATTAAATTACAAAAATATAATTTAAAATAAAAATGGTTAAAGCAATACACAACTATTCAAATTCATTCAATAACACCAGTTTAAATTGAAAAGCTGTTGATTATTACAGGTAATTACCTTGGAACCTGACACTTAATCAATGGAGTTATCAATCTCATTAATCGACAACATCCATATTCTATTTTTACGATATGGCTGATAACCACAACCATGTACGTACGCATAAGCCGATATTTCCCTTGGCTTCTACTGATGGTTTATTCACCTTGAACTTTTATATCGATTTGTTTTTCTAGAAAATATCCTGGCATAGAAATATTTACACAATTTCAAACACAAATCAATACCAAACTTGGAGAATATGAAGTTATCGCACATTATTAATGGAAATTAGTTATAAATACTCTTTTCGTAATATGAAAATAAAGTATAGCATTACTTTATTTCATGTGATTAACACCGGAATATTGAATAGTTCAATGTTCATGACATTGTACGACAATCACAGTCAACGTTAGCAAAATTGCTGACTTTTGACATGATCAATAAGAAGGTACATACAGCAGATGCTTGTCAACAGATTGTTAAATTGTTCTATTAAATAATGACTTCTGGTAAACGAAGAACCAAGTCCTTAGTTAAACAACAATAGCCGGAACAAGTACGATACGACAATATGTTATTTGTTGAACACATGTATTCTTAATAAAAAATAAAATAAATCTCCGATTTACATTTCTGTATAAGATGATACAATTTTTTTTAAAAAATCCGCGCTCGTAAAACCATTATAACAAGATGAAGGACTACTTTGTAAACCTTTTAATAAAAAAGACTAGTTTTAACAAAACTTTATATTATCTACGTATATAATAAAGCCATTTCCCGTATGGGTAGGCAGAGGCCATGGCTTTCTATTTGTTATCATATCCGGACAAACTTCTTTCATTTCTTCTACTCCCATTAATGCTTTCATAGACGCTCGTCGATTAAAAACGATCTTGACGTGACCTTTCCTTAGGACGTCTAGAGTACTTGTATATAACAATTATTTAATATAGCAATACCGTTTTATCTATTAATATTTATCAGGTTTGGTGATAAAACGTCACAATATTCGAATATGGTGCCATGAATGCGATATGGGGCGCCTTCAGCGTGTCGTGTGGGAAGGGCAAGGTTCGAGACTGCTCAGTGAGGTCTCGAGCCAACCCATTGTAAAGAAGTTCCTGGAAGCAGTGCCATATGTGATGGTAATTTATGATTTACACAAAGCATACTACAATAACATTAGGCTAGCAAAATCACACTTACTCTATCAATAACCAATTTATAATACCTAAGCCTTAGCTCTTATTGATTTATGCGTAGATACTTAAAAGGATATTACTTGTTTGCTCTTGTTCCACATTACCAAAATTCCTATGTAATGAATCTTATAAACATTTTTAAAACGTAATATATATTCTGACCGATATTAAACAGTATGTTCTGAGAAAATAAATTGGCTTACAGAATACGATTAAAGATATTCACAGCGCAGTTATACAAAACGATTTGGAAGGTCTAATTAGACTCACAAGTAAACCAGTCCCACCCCAGATATTATCAAGCAAAGACTCCAACAATATGACAGTTTTTCATAAAGTAAGTAGATTTTTAATTGAAATAAAAATCCTTAAAAAACTCAACTCAGTCAAATTTTCTTAACTTTTATTATCCTTCAGGCTGCTGGACTTGGACACTGTGGTATTTTCAAATACATTATTGAAAGGTACCCTCAAGGTATAAGTGAAATAGATAATGATGGACGAACACCTCTGCACTATGCTGCAATTGTAAAGGACGACCAACATACATTTAAAACATTAATTGATTTTGGAGCTGACGAAGGAGCTGTTGATATTGTGGGTAGAATATAAAATAATATACTGTATACTTAATTACGAGTGAACATTTTCCTTCTTTATAATTACATATAACTTGTTACTTTTTTTTAGAAAAACAAAACCCCAGCTTACTACCTAAATAGATCACAAGAGATAGACAAAAATAATCTAAAAGTTTTGCCAGAAGCGCCAAGAACACCTTCAAGTACCTATCCAACATCATGGGATTGGAAAATTTTAGACACTGACTTCACATCAGAATTAAATAAGAAATCAAAAAAAAAGAATTTTAAAACTTCCTCTGAAAATATTTCATCGAAAAATACTCTCTCAGAAAGCACAGAAAATATTAGTGCTATGAAAAATAGTAGCACACATGAATTAATTAGTAATTTACCTGAATTAAATGACAGTCATGATAATGAGACAATAATTGAAGAACATGAAGAGGATACAACTGCTAAAAATAATTTAGAGAACACTACAAAGGTGAGCAAAGCACACTTCATAGTCATGAAAAGGCATGTTGATTTATTTGCATTGCTTGGTAACCATTCGCATGATTTTATCTTTACGTTTTAGGAAATTCAACATATACATGAAAATAATGAAGCAATAGAAGAGAGTAACGTACAAGAAAATAGCTCAGTTAATGATCTACCATTAGATGAAATACCACCACAGCAAATTGATATCCATACAGAAGGTGAGATTAATGGCAAGTATGAAGCCGAAGTAAGTAAGCCAGATCATATTCCTTATAGGGATACGCACGTAAGTTCAACTGAAGTAGATAATGAACATGATAATAAAAAAACAGAAGAAAATAATGATGCCGACGTAGATCATAATATTGAAAGTACGGATAATCTTGTATCAGATCATGAGCTTTGTAAGATTGATCAGCAAAGTACACATAAAAGTATTGACGAAGAAAAGAATGACGATGAAGATGGTAACGATATTAATTCACCTAGCAAACTTGAAACTCTACCGATAACTGATAAAAGTGCCGAAAACAATATTGAAATTGAACACGATAAATATAAAAGAGATTCTGAAGAAATTGATGAGGATAAACATAACAATTACGTTGAAAAAGAGAACACACAAAATGCAAATGAATCTGAGAATGACACAAATATTCATGAAAATTATGTTGATTTAAAAAGCAACGAAATTAAAAATGTAAATGGACATAATCAAAGAGAAAGCGATAGTCAAAAACACCATTCTGATGAAGAGGGTGCGACAATTTCGGATCAAGAAGGTAATACAAACGTTGATCAGAATGAAGATGATAATGACGTACAAGTACAGGGCGACACGCACAGTGAACAGAACGATACACACGTAAATCCAAAAGAAACTAATAAAAATGGAAGTGCCATCAGAAGTGACAGAGTCCCTTCTGGAACAACACATGAAATTTAAATAAATAACGTTTTTCTAATAGTAAATTATAAAGGGTCCTTACTAGTTATATATTTTTGTTTTAAAATTAAGGAAACGACGGTCGTAGTAGTCAGGAAAGTCTCATAGAAGGTATCGTGAGTAGCGCAGCCGAAAACGACTCGCAAGACGCAAGTGTGTCATTAAAAGGAAATTCCATTCAAGGAGAATTACTTCTTGTCGTAAGTATATCCATATTATCGGTGAATAGTTAAAGAAGTGTTAAGGTAATTCCTAATGAGTTTTAATACTACAGTGCCGTTTTAGAATAAAAGCATCATTGTAGCACTATATTGTATTGGTCACTACACCATTAGCGATACTTTGCTAGCTTTTTAGATAGTATGGTATGAAATAGAAAATAGAGCGCGTCTGCCTAGTGATTGTCTCATTTGTTTTTAATGTTACACTATGGTCAAATGAAACTCAATACTAAACAAATATTTTTTTTAAAAACCAGGATAATCAAATTGACCCGGAAGTAACTGAATTAATAAATACAGCAAACATGGAAATGTTGGCAACTTTAGTGTTAAATGGAGAAGGATCGAGGCTTATCGGCAGATATTCCGACAACTCGGAACTACAAGCATTCCTGCAAAACGTACCAATATATATGGTGAGAAATAAAATATACATCCAGGACTTTTTACATAAAGAAAGGCTTTTTCAAGTAAACTATATAAAGATTGTCACGTACTTAGTTAAAGTTTATTATTGATTTTAGCAAAAAATAAACAGAGTACACCTAGCAGCAAAAGAAGGAAATATAAGAGAGCTTCAAGGAGCTCTGGATAGACGAAAATTTGCAATAGCTCGTGATACAATTTCTGCAAACGGCGCTACTCCGTTACACGTAGCTACAGTTTTCGGAAAAACTAATATTATCAAATACTTGGGAGGAAGGTACAAAATTAAGTGGTATTATTATTAAGTTTAAAATCCAGGTGATCTATTTAAGCAAATTTCAAATAATTTATTTAACTTTTCTTAAGGTTTCCGGAAACATTATCCGCTGTGGATTTCGAAGGACGCACTGCATTACATTATGCCGCAGTATTGCCTGATAATGGTCATTACTATAACTTATTGCAACAACTAGGAGCTAATTCTAAGGATCTAGACGACGTAAGATTTGCAATACCAAACTGGATATAAAATATCAATAATACAAACTTATATCACTGTTACTATCTTTTCCATAGAATGGACGGTCAGCTGATGATTATTATAGAAATCCAGAGTTACTGCCGTTTAATCAACTATTAAACGATTTTGGTATAAGTGATGAAAATGTTAAAGAAATGTTTTCAGATAAAGGTTTGTATTTTAAATATATGTATCTACATATCTCAACTTCAATCATGTAACTTTAGATTTTGTTTTCCACGGTAAAAAGGTTTAATTGACTATTATTTTATTTTGTGCATCGGTAAAAATATTTTTTATATTATATGTAGTGCCAGATGATCATGTGTCAAGTCGACGGACCTTGGATAATCCAGAAGCCTTAGACACACTAAACAGATGTTACCGGCTTTTAACATCAGCAAGATCAACACGAGCACCACAGTCAGCTTCCTCAAATAAAGCAACACCCTCTCTGGTTCTTGGCAGATTTCTAAAAAAATCAACATTTGATTCGTTAAAACATCGTATTACAAAACTTGACCATGACCTATTTGATGTTATTTGGCCAGCTGTGAAAAAACTACCAGAAACACGAAACGTATTACAAACAGTAGAAGAAGATTTTCCTGGCGGAGTAACTGCACCTGATTACTATGTATATGACGTTTTTAGTGAATTTATGACACCACTTCTTAAAGATTTACATAACATTAACATTTCCTATGAACTACCCCTCCATGTTGCCTCTGACTTTACTAAAGATTCAGTGCTAACTAATTCATCAACGTCTGAACCGTTGGTTGAATTAAACATCGATCCGAATGACAAATTTGTACTATCTGGATGTATAGAGTGTTCAAGAAATTTGGAAGGATTTGAGTTACCTCTCAACCTAAAAATCGGGAAACTAGAAACTATCGAAAGGATTATTACAACAATTTTAATGAATGCCGAATTCACAAAGGTTACTGAATTACTAAACCCGAAAGCTATTCAAAAACGCGGAACTTATTACACGCTTAACGAGGTATTAGAAAAGCCTTCCGAGATCTGTGCCTCTTTATCTGCATCAGGTTTGCTAATTGCTCTTTGTGAGAGGGATGAAATTGACGATTATAGTCGTTTACACGGTAAATATTGGCCTTACGGCCGTGGAGTATATCTGAGTCAAGATAAAACGGTTGCAGTGTGGATTAACATTCAAGACCACTTAAGGGTCCTTGTTTCAACTCCAACAGATTCTCCGGGTGAAATTGGTTTACCATTTAGCAAACTATCTTACATTATGAAACATTTGCAGGAAAACCTCGATTTTGTGTGGCATGAAAAACTTGGTCATTTATCTAGCAGACCGACTTATTTAGGGGCTGGTATCCGCTTCAGTCTTATTATTAATTTCCCTGGCTTATCAAGGGATATGGATAATTTAAAACATTTATGTGCAATGAGAGGCTTACAATACCGAGAAACGTTAAGCGTCGGTATTGCTAAAGTCAGTAATTACCAATGTTTGAGTGTTACTGAAACAATTTGCTTTAATGATTTCACAACAGCGGTATCAAATCTTCTTCACCTGGAAAGGGATGTATCAATACATAATTCAGCACATATTGCAACAATGTTAAGTAATATATTTAGAAGAAAGAGAAGTAGCTTATCGGATATAGAAATATATGATAAACACTAATTTTAGTAAAACATTACCTACCTTATTCAGTATATTATTAGATTAATTAAGATATTCTTATTGTAAGCCAATTATAGTTTTAATGATGATGGAAAGGCACAGGTGTAAGCAAGTTTTAATACAAGGATATAGGAGATCAACATGTAAACAAGCTTAGGTCAGTACTGGATATTAAATGTTTCACATACTGCGAGTGGCGTGTTCGTGAACACTGTGAACACAGGACGATGTGTTTGCAAAACGATCACGCTTATACACTACTTATGTAGTTAAACAAAGCTTAACGCACTCACTCGAGCACCAGACACCTTTGTCTTTCCAAAAGTTTAATGGAGCTTTATGTTCAGTAAGAGTAGTATAGGTTATTTTTACAGCATTAGGTGAACACACGAATATTAAACAATTTCCATTACTCTTTTTATTGATTCTCACATAAATTTTCTATGTTTAGAACCAAATTAAATTGTGTTGGAAGACTTAATAATTTGTATAGTCTTTTCAGCAAATCGATTTTTACGATAAAGCATTTACAAAGTCACATGCGGCTAATCCAATGACGTTATACTATCGAAGGCCAACATTGAATAATTGATCAATTTACAGGGGCAAACAACGCGACTAACGGCCAATTGGACATTCCCATATTTCATACAGAAGAGGGCAGATATCTTGCAAAGTGTAAGCTATTTTACTAACATGGACAATACGCATCAATTCTGGAATGTGAATTTTGATACGGAAACTGTATTTGCAGCTCTCGGCGATCCTTTGATCAAAGGTCTGACCGAAGTGGCTAATGTTAAGCCAAAAGATCCGATCGCGTTCCTCGCCACATTCTTGCATAATTTCCCTGATCACGAAAAGCCTCGATTAGGTACACAGGTAACTAATTAGCTAATATTACATTTAGCCGCTTAAGTAGTTTAAATATGCATATACCATCTACTTCTATTCATTTCTTAGTTACGAAGTAAATATAAAACTGAATGCATATTAACTGTTATCAGGAATCAAATACATTAATAACCAAAGAACTTCCGGACTACGAAAACAACCAACCAGCTCCTGAACCAGATGAAATAGAATTTCAAGAAAATCTAAAAAGTGCTAGGATTCGAAGTGGAGCAAAAACCGCTACTCGACCAACACGGCCCATTGAAGTCATTACTGTGGATCCTCACCAAGAAGATAATTCAGATGCCCTTGAAATGGCTCCTAGTAGCGACAATAGGGTAAGTCTACGAAAATTAAATAATAAATCCAAAAAAAAAAATATTTTTGATCCGTTACATCAGTATCTACGAGAGCAATATCGTCAAAATTTAAAACGTTTTTAAGTCACATTTCAATCGGATTTTTTAAAAATAATACATATAGCAGAAAATCAACAATTTTTAAGGATGAACATGGGCAATCGATGCTGCATTTCGCAGCAGCTCGTACTCACACAAACAAAGCCTTGTTCCAACTTCTCCAAGAAACAGACGTGAGTCTAGGATACCGTGACGAATTGTATAGGACCGCACGAGATATCTCAATACAAGCTAATGTACTCGAAAATACTGGAGAGATTGATCGCTTCGTTCTCCACTTAGCTGCTAGAGGTAAATTTGTGAAATAAAAACCGTAATCATTATCGTTTAAAATGAAATCTGAATCAATTCCAAAAATATTTTTCAGGTAACACTGAAAAAATAATGGAGTTGCTAATGCAAGGATATGACCACATATTGGACGTGGTAGATGAAGAGGGTATTCCGATTACCGATGTGTTATCACAACGTGGCGATAACGATATGTCTAACTTACTAGCCTCTATACCTACTTTCGAGGTAGGTTGTATTACAAACCAAAACTTCAAGACGTGAAGATTACTTTCGGGGACGCAATTCGCATTACTAACATAGATAATTCAAAACCTACCTGGACATCGTTTTCTTATATTCTTTAACCCACCTCGGTAAACCAAAATGTCATCTTAATTGGACCAATAATCTTGCAATGTTTAGGAAGACAAACATACAAAATATATATTTAAATATTTAAGACTTTGCTTATTGTATGCATTATAATGTGCGATAGCAAAGTCTAAATATTGAATTGTTTTTCAGTTAGAATGCGACAAGTCCATTTATTATTTAAGTTACAATTATTTTCCATTAAGGAATCTCGGGAACGCCTTCAAGGTGCGGTAAGACAAGGGAATCTACCGAAAGTTCGTGAAATCGTCTCAGCTGATGGAGGGCGGACACTTGCACGCGCGCATAATTCCTACGGGAGAACCGCGATGCATATAGCCGTTTTGGCGCAAAACGAAGACATTGTCACTTATTTAGCGGAAACATTTCCGGAGCTTTTGAAAACTGGAGATAATGTTGGTATTTCAGTACTTTGTAATATATGTGAAGAATTTCTGTTTGAAACATTCATATACTGAGCTGTGAGCATTAGAAGCTCATTATTACAATTTATCGGTTTATATTTTTATCATTAAAAATGTAAAAATGAACTATATAGTTAATATTTTTGTAGCTGGAACGGACTCCACTTCACTACGCTATGGGCGTAGAAAAAATGGAGTCATTAAGTCGTATATTAACAAGAGCGGGAGCCAAACGTGTCTTGAAAGACCTAAAAGGCCGACAACCAACGTACTACTTCATGAACAAATCGGATATATTGAGACTCAAGGAAGAGGAGGAAATGTATTAATTGAAGTTGCACCTAAAGAAACTTCTCTCAAAACAGTGATTATGACAAACACAAATATGAAAATCATTTATACCATATAAATAGCCCTTAAATAAAAAAAAAATAAAACAAAATTAGGCATCACGTAGAGCTAGTATTTTTGATACGTTTGTAATAAGTACCAATAATTTCTATTTACAGTTTAAATTATTTCGTTATATATTCACGTTAAATAATTAAATATCACTTTATACGTAAGACGTCTTTTAAAGCATCCACGTATACGTCATGTGTATGGTACCAGATGTCTTTACTCATTAAAATCATAATGATTATAAATAAAATAAAGTTTTTAATATCATACTTTCGACAACTCAAAAGAATCAATCACACTTTAAAAAATACACTTTCTCTATTATCAAGTTTATTAATCATATTGCACTTTAATAAGTAGATCTTTAGTATTCGTTATTAACCTATATTTCAACTGATAGGAAAATTAAAAAATGCACAAAATACAATTTCATATGTTTGTATCTATAGATATCTACTTGTGGGGACCCTGTTATGATTAACACTTATTTAAGTAGGTAATTCTTATTATTATTCTTAGTTACAATACTGCAAATAAAACATTTTATGGTAAATTTGTTTAATTTCATCTACATCTAAAGCAACAAAAACGTTATTATCTAACGCGATAACGTAATAAAAATGCAAAATTTTCAAAAATATATAGAACTCGCTCCACTAGAATGATGGCACGGCGAATTCAGAATACCACAACAGATAACCATTAAAAATAAATGTACATTATAATAATAATATTTAAAAAATATTAAGTCTTCACATTGTAGATTGCCAAGGTATTGGATTAATATACATCTGCGATACAGAGCCTCGCATGCCTGTAAATTTAGTGATTTATTCTCATATTACTTGTACAATTAAAAATTTTGACTAATTCTATATTTAACCCTGTCATTAATGTAGTGTAGCATTAATCAACCAAATCTACCTGTGTTTCAATTTATTAAATCTTTGGTAAGATTAAATAATTCACTTACTAAGTTCACCCTGGTTCAGAGGGACAGGTAATGGTTTGTTCTTGCTTGTCCGTAACCAGTCCCGATAAGCTCGTTCACCCTGTACCCGTCGACGCTGTTCGTCTATAGATGCTCGGGCCGCACGACGCTCGGCTCGAGTCTTCATCGCTAAAGATGAAACCAATCAGAGTTTATGTAAGTACTGTAAGTATGTAAGCTTTATAAAGACCGAATTATGAAAACTTAGAACCTGCTACTATCGCGCTAATAAAGTAATAAAGCCGTGTTTAAAACCAACAATCAAATAACATTGTCCATCATCCGTAATCAATTGTTCTAGGGGGTTGATTAACGATAAAAATATTTACCTACTTAAGGTAAGTATATAATAAACACCTTAAAATGTTCTTAAAGTCACAGTAAAATTTAACCCAAATATGGAAAGTAACAACTTAGAAGTAAATAAACATCACAGGCGACCTTATACAAACTATTCCTAGATATATAAGCATAAAGGGAAAAAAATGTTAATTTTAGCAATATTGTAGGACTCAATAACTTAAATATAAGTAAAAGTTTTTCAACAGCCGTCAAAAAATCATACTTTTAATTTCCTCTTCCTTCTTCCGTATCCATTCAGCTAGCTTTTCCTCTTTATCGCGTTGTCGTCTGTTACGTTCTTGTTCATGGCGCTCAGTCTCTCGAAATTTACGCATTATTTCTTCAGCTTTCTGCCGCTCCACTTGTACACGCTTTTGTTCTAGCCATTTTCTATAAGATTCTTCACGCTGTTTGTTCGTTGATGAAGGCGCAGATTGACTCTTCAATTTTTCAAGGCGCATCTTTTCGCGTCTCTAAAAAATATTCAAACATAATATGCACTTATTTCGCTTAAATCTAATGTACGATTTAAACGCTACTTTAATTGCGAAATAGTAATTAATGTCAGTGCCCTGATCCACTTGTATTTTTATACACTATTTTTTGTAACAATCAAACATCAATATGTCCTACTAGCTGATTTAATGCAATAAAATATAAAAGTAAGTGTAGACAATAAATACACACCTCTTGTTCCTTACGCTCAAGCCACTGCTTAAAAGCTTCCTGCCTCTTCTTGTCATTTTGTTCTCGCTCTTCCTTAGCAGTCGTAGTAGTTGATAAAGATGCGACAGACAATCTAAAAGTATCCGCACCATCCTCTCTGTAAGTGCGATCATATCTTGGCGTTTCTTCTTCTATGTCTTTTTCAGTCTCTCTAGTCAGGCGACACGACTTTCGCTTTACGCTACCGGAAGAAGCACTCGACAGTCTTCCTGTCAGAAACGGTGTAGAGTTGCTTCTGTAAGAGCTATGCGGGTGTGGAGTGACGTCATCGATACAGGACGAATCCGTCTGTAATGATGTCACAGAATGTGACGCCTCAACAGTTTCGATATAAATAGCTGGATTTATATAACGCGTTTTACTTCTCTTCGACACAGTCGACTCAGAATCGCTGTGGTACTGAATATGCTCACCAGCCCCATCGAAGACGTGATTTGAGTTCTTCGGTGTGAGCTCATATCGAGATTTGTGCCTGTTACTATCGCCGAAATCGTCTTTCTCAATGTCACTCGCCATTATTCAACCAGAAACAATTAACATAATAAATATTTAATAACGTTGTAAAACCAATAGTATTTCTAAAAACTAGATCTGTCAATATTTTTGACTTAAATTCTGTCAAACAAAAGACTTGGGTATTCTATGTTTTGTACTTTTTTCCCACCAACCAGTAATATTTTTATAACATATAGGTAGTTACTCCTACTCCTCATCTCTCTTCTACTCGCCATGTCTTAAAACTAGATTCAAACATTAGCCACGTCTTGGAATATTTAAATTTATAATAAATAGCCTTATATTAAATATCTCATAAACGACAAACAAAAAAGGTATGGGGTGTGTATTAAAACAGGATATGCTCATACAATGTATTTATTGCAATTTAGTAAATTTTGGTAGTTAACAAATCTATGGAACAAGAGACTGCTATTTCATAAAGTGAACATGATATTTTCTTTCTAATAGGCACTTAAAACAATCTCCATCAATGTAAAAATAAATTAAGTTGAAACTGACAAAATACAATGGTAAGTAAGAAGTACATATTCTAATATCATTTGGGAATCACTATTTGTTGTCATATCAGAGTTTTGCCACAAAAGAATTTTGAAAAATTTCATAAATATACAATATTTATTAACCATTATCATAATATTCTTGGAAATCGGCTTAACAATTATTATCTATTCTTATCATTAGGTATATGAAAGTGAAATATTTTTATTTTCTATTTCGTTTATGCATTATCACAAAACTATGATATGACAAAATATATCTTATTTTTAACCCACTAGATCTCAAAACTAAAAAAAAAAATAAGTAAACTATTCCTTTATTTTTCTTTTGAAACAATTCAGCACAATAAATGACTCAAATTACAAATTATCATATTAATAGATTAATAATTATTATGGTAGACCCTATCAATTCTTAGGGTCCTAACAATTAGGTATATTCAATTTAGAGAAATATATTTATAATGTTGAGAGGATAAGACCTTTATAAAAAGAGAATATTTATAAATCTTGTATTATTGCGCAATCGTGTCTTATTTCAATGTTATTTATTATGTGCTATAAATATTATTTTAGGGATTTACAAAATGTTTACCTTCCCAACAACTTATTATTTGCAATTAAAAAATGGCAGCTTATTTATAAAATGGAGTTAAATGTTTATTTAAGTTAATTATACCTTGTACCTGAACTGTCAGCAAATTAAATATAATTATAAGAAGTAATTATTTTCTATTAATAAAATAGTTTGTATTCTATCCAGGAATTACAAATAATTCAGATTTGTAATATAGACATAAATGTATCTAATAAACCAGTTACCATTGTATACTTAAAAATAGTAGTAAAATCATAGGAAAAGGTGAATAATAAATAATTTAAAAATGCTTAAATATTATTTTGCAATCTTGGGTCAAAATGAAAATTTATATTTCAATACTGAATATAATAACTTTGTGCTTCTGTCAAAAAGTTTTCAAATATTAACTGTAAAAGAATTTTACCTAAAATAAGACATCAACATGAAATAAGAGTTATCTTTGAACTACTGTAATATACAAAGTTCAGATTATAGATATATTTTTAATCTTTCTATATTATTTAGTATAAAGTATCACCTAGTGAATGAAAAACAAGACAGCTTTTATTATTTATCCTTAAATTCACAAGTGAAACTTGTGTGACTAACATTACAATTGAGATTAAAATTACCGCCTAATATAAAGACTCTGCATTTGAAGAACGGGGCTTTTTGATTTTCTCCAAGTTCTTGATGACAATATCATGTAGGGAACAGTAGCGATTGCGTATCTCGCACATAACCAGCCATAAAGAAATGTACTCCTTTTCGTCCAGTTCCTATTCAACAAGAAGTTTTCATGAAACTACTTCATAACATTTAAATTGAAATAAATGTCACTTAACCATTAGTCCTTTGCTTTAATGTAAAGATGACTGTTATTTAAGACTGCATTCCAAAACCCAAACTATATATATAACGCAAACTACTTTCTTTACTAATATTATAAATAGGAATATGATTTAATTTATTATGCTTTTTTTAACTAACATGGTATCTTAGAGGCACATCTTTTGTGCTGTAATTAATTTTGTATAGAAATTTATGTTACAAGACCACACTGCACTTTTTAGGCTGATATTATTATATTATACATATATTAACGAAATTGTTGATTAGTTTTTATTATAATGAAGAAAACTTATATTATGTTCAACATTATCCGTACATTATTATTCTCAGTCTCTTAGGTCAGATTTTACAAGATAACATAAATGCATACACTTACTTTAACAGCTCTCCTATAATCCTCAATGTGTGGATATTTAGCAACCTTTGAAACAATTTTTGCTCTAGAAATAAAGTATCTTGAGATTTGATCAAAGAATGCTGCAGCCTCAGACTCAACTGACTGCACTTCAGCTAGTGTGTCTTCTTGTATTGATACTCCAAAGTTATTGCCATCCTCAATTTTTGGAATCATGAATGAAATCCACATTTTAAGCTGAAAGTAAATTAAGAATTAAATAAGATAAATTATAATTATAATTTATAATTATTTGGTAAAAATAGTAGCAGGAAAGAATATCCAGTGAATTTATATTAATAAACTACAATTGAATGATAATATTATCAATATAGAAGGGTGAAAAAAAACTTTTACATAATGTTATGGCTACAATTTAGCCCCAATGTTAAGAGCAGGGTTTAAATGTTCTCATAACTTTTTATAATTTCCATTTTGGTTTAATTTAATATAAAACCAATTAATCAGTAAGACTGCAATAACTGTCCTTTATATACAATAGATACATCAAACTGAATTAATTGTTTAGACTCCCTTAAGGTATTTGATCAACCTTACTAATCACTTAACAAAACAAAGGAATATTTAAATTAAACTTACCAGATTGGAATCCTCAATAAGTTCTCTTATATGAGGTTTGACAAGGTGAATAAGATCACTAAGTGGTTTATTGCAAGGAACACTTCCATTTGGTAGAGCAAATACCCGTGTGCCTTCTAATGTTGTGTTGCTAGACACCTCTGAGGAGTCAACTCTTGGTCTCTTAGCATTTGGTTCATTTACTGCTTGAATAGGGGGAGGCACGGGAATGTTTAAATCCTGAAATATGAATTTCCTTTATTTAATTTCATGACAATTTTGTTCCTTATTCATTGAACCATATTATGAGGTATGACTTAGTTTAATGTAGATATGTGCATATATTTGTAATACCAACAATTAATTTGGATTATCCTTAAATGTTGTTTTAAATACAGTGTTAACTCTATATAGTGACACCTAAAGATCTTATAGAGTTGTCGTTACAAATAAAATAAGAGTAAGTTTTTAAAGATTATTATTTAATAGTTAGATAAATAAACAATATTCTTTTTATATATTGTAACACCAACATCATATCAATAAGACAGCAATTACAGATGTTGTTAAAAATACAATCTGAAAGGCAAAGTTGTCATAAAGTACACTCATAAACAACAAGTTTAATTTAATGTTTTACAATTAAAATTGACAGGTATAATTATGACTGTATGCATATCACCTGTTCTCTTCATTTAATGCCAGTGCTTATTAAGTATTTAATTTCTTTTGACAATTTGAGAATATAGTTTACTGCTTAGTAATGATAAATTGTTGACATAAATTAAGTACTATGCGTGATACCATAACAGTAACAATGTATAACAACCTAAGTCAAGTAATTTTTATGTTTCAGAAAATTTATTAATAAAATTTGACATGGACTCTACACAGTACTTTTACAAAGCAAATGATAAAGATGTAATATATCTATCATATATATAAAAGAGCATATAAATAAAATCAAACATAGATAGTTTGAGGTATGCCTGTGACCTAAAATAACATTTGAAAGTGAAAAAGTTGACAGGTGTGGATTTTGTATCAAAGAAAATCATTTTCTATGGAATCAATTACATGAAACAAGTTTTCAGATATGAAAATCCTAAAATTATGAAAAATAAATGGAACATACCTGATGAACATCTACTAATTCTCTATTTTGAAAGTTAGGTGTCTCTAGAAGCTCATTCAACTTAACTATTTTTTCTGGAAATCCTTTTATTATAAGGTGTTCAGCCTTTTGTTTAAGTGAATCTTTGTAATCTTGAACCTGGAAATTTGAAAACTTTGCAAAAATTTACTTGATTATATTATGAGGAAATTAAATACTTTAGAATACTCTTATAACTATGGGCTTTGTTAAACGTATGCTAGTATCACAATACTATGGCCGCACTGAGAGGTTATGTCAAGAACATTTTAACTTGAAAATCGTACAAAATACATCGCAACACAAGTCAACGTCCCTAACTAAAACATTAATATTAACGGAACCACCAGACAAAACGAAATGTACTTTCTTATGTGAATTAAATAAACAATACAATTAATAGTTTATTGCCAACGCAAATTTCACGAATTAATTAAACAAAATTTACCTTTTTCGCCACGTCAGTCATTGTTTTACAATAACTTACACTATTTGATTTATTTTAATTGTAATTCCTTACTTATTTATTGTAGAAATGGAAAAGCACGGCTCTAAACTTTGATTTTCTAACTCGTGTGGTGATGCTTGATTTGAATCAACTTGAATGAGTGAATGGCTTATTCGGGTGCGTTCAGGTAATCAGTACACTGCCACAACACAAAATAATTGGAAAATAAAAATCATCGTACCACTTCATTAATTATATGATTTGATCCCATTCTATTTACGACGAGGTTTATAGAAAAGTGATAATTATTACTTGTTGAAAAATGTCTTTTAATTAATAGAAAATATGAAATGACATGCAACCAAAGCTATTTTTCACTTTTAAATTTTAGTTTCAATTTTCAACGATGTCACCCAGGAATGATGCCATATATAAGCTATTTGACCACTAAACATATTAGAATACCGGTAACGTGTATATTGAATTTAGGTAAAATATTTTTCGATATTTAATAGTGAATGCATAAAAATCTTTAAACAAAATGTCTGTTATTGGCGACTACTGTTCAAGTACAATAAGCTGGTTATTAACTAAAATTAAACTATACAACTAAGTTAAAAATTACATTTTAAATCTAGATTTCTAATATCTATCAAAATGTCAATTAGTCTGTAACTGTCTACTTCAAATTGACTGCTTTAGTTTATAATAAGTGGTTTCTTTGAACAGCTATTGTTAAAATCGAGATTCATTTTCAAAACATACATTATCGTTCGCTCAGAAGTTTTATGAGTGCTTTCCAATTACAGACACGGACGAACTTTACTTTGCACTACTAAACACTACCAGACTATGATAAGCGCGTTAAATAGAACAGTGTAGTTCTCCAAAAACGAGACTAAAGTGCGTTTTCATCATTCTTAATAAATATTAAATTATTATTTTTATGTATAAGTATATATTTATATACATATAGAAAAGTATACTATCATATAGTATTTTTGAAATTGTTTATTTTGCTATTTATTTAAATTGTTTGTTACCAATGCTCAGAAATAAAAAAAATGTAAATTTTTGCCAGAAAGAAGGATAATTTGTATTTGTTGTGGTAACACTTGGTAAAACGCTACCTATATCATATTATAACACAACTTTTTTGATTGTAGAATTCAATATTGTGTTACACAGTTTCTTTTCGTGTAAATGGAAATCACCTATACAAAAGTACACCCAAAAAGCTAGATATTTTATAGCAGTCTGTGTTCACTGCAGAGTTCAGAGTATATAATGTTACATATTATTATTTTGTAAATATTCTACTGTCACGATCCATCTAGATTCTAGTCTCCACGAGTTTCAATTTTATATTTCGTAAATGCTAAATTGATAAGGTTATTTCATACAATTTTTAAATATTGTGAACTTACCATGTATAGTTTATTTTAAGACATTTTGCAACATGACTACATTCAAATTTAATTTTAATGGAACAGACGAAGAGGCTCCGTTGATAGGTATTTAAACTAATAGTTCTGTATAAACTAAGAGCACCTTTAACTTCCTTTTTTTATAGTTTTTTTCTCAAGTTCTAGAGAAATATAACCTCATTAATACAATCAACGAACGCTATAGCAAATTTTCCCCGTTTTTTTGACTCTATTTCCCCTATTCGAAAATTTTGTTCAATAAAAGAAATATGTATACCAAATTCAATTATGATATCCAAATGCGACAATAGTAACAGACCTACAAATTCATCCTTCCCTCAATAAACCTCAATGTCGCAGATGCTTGATTGAAGTATGTATGTAGTACCCGCCTAATGCTTGCTACCTTTCATGTATTATTACATTATAAAAGTAAAATAATATAATGGCGTTTTTATTATATCAGAAAATGAAGGAATTCAATGGATGCATTGTGAAAAAATTGAGCCAAAGGATCAGATTAGGAATTTGGATGTGATTGCCAAACAAGCCAAAATGTTTATCTGTGGTGATGTTGAGATAGGGCTAGTGATAAATAATCAATTATTAATTAAATTTAATAATGGAATAGAAAACGCAATAATTCTAGCAGAAGAAAATCATAGTGATCTTGTAACAGGAAAGTATGAAGGTATGATTTTGATACCTGTGATATCCCAAAAAAATATTGCAACAGTTAAAATGTTTTATTCACCTAAGTATTCTTAGGTCTCTGCGTCTATCTATATCCTATTTATCTTGTCACACTTTTCAGTTTGTAGATCGAAATCAATGTGATATTTCAAGTAAATTGTATTTTCAGGTGGACTCAAAGTTTGGGAATGTACTTATGATTTAATACAATATTTAGAGGAGAATAATATTGTATTTCAAAATAAGCAAGTAATAGATTTGGGGTGTGGAACGGGTATTCTGGGAATCTATGCTTTCCTTAAAAAAGCTATGGTCACATTTCAAGATTATGTTAGTAGTTGCCATTTAAATTATAGTCACAGTAGTCTAGGTTAGCTTTGTTACCAATAAACATACTGCGAAAAAAGAGATGTCTACACTATCCCTAAACATTTAACTATTACCTCAAAACAAAATTAAATAATAAAACAAACTCACTCAATCATTTTCTAATAAATATAAAATGTTTGATTAATAAAATTTAAAATTGCTTACAGGAAACCGTAAATTGTGTTTTCCATCTTCCATTCCACCACATAAGAGCTGCAATAATATTATTACTTACTTGCTTATAGACAGGGTATTGATAATGGGATATTTAATTTCAGAATAAGGACATTTTAGAATATGTTACTATTCCTAATGTTTTATTAAATATTGAAGATGAGGATTCAAGACCATATGAAATAGAGAAATGTAAGTTTTATTCTGGTGATTGGAATTCGTTTAATAATGTTTTATCTGATAATGATAAATATGATGTAATACTGACATCTGAAACAATATATAATCTAAAGAATTATGACAAACTTATTAACATATTTGAGCAACGATTAAACACTAATGGTGCTGTATATGTAGCAGCTAAAACATATTATTTTGGTGTTGGAGGAGGAATGAGAGAATTTGAAAATGCTATTAAGAACAGTGGAAAATTACAATCAGAAATTATATGGAAAACGGCAAATGGAATACAAAGAGAGATTATGAAAATAAACAAATTGTAACTAAAGATTTTTATTTATAATAATGATAAGCAACAGCATTATCTAAACAATATTATTTCTTACAAAGTAATGGAAGACACAGAGAAAGTATTCTCTGTTATAAAGTATTCATTGAAATCTGAAAAAATGCACTGAATACTAATTCAGTTTAGGGTGAAAGTCTTTCATAAACCCAACCATCATCTCCTTCATGAAGGATTTTTTCATCTGGGATTTCACCATTTGCAGGCTTCCTGAATTTAATACGATCATGAAGGCGATCTCTTTGACCTTGCCAAAACTCAACTGTTCTTGGGCGAATTATATAGCCACCCCTATAAAATGTAGAAACACATTAGATCACACATTTTAATAAAAATAAAAAATCCATGGAAACACTTACCAAAATTCTGGCTTTGGTACTTCTTTATTGGGAATCATATAATTTGCCTCCAAAACACTTTCTCTTTCACACAAAATATCCCTTGACTCTATAGGTGTACTCTGATAGCTAGCACATGCTGCTATTTGACTTGGTACTGGTCTAGAGTGAAAATAGGCAGTAGATTCCTCAAGTGAGAGCTTTTCCACATAACCTTCAATTCTTACAGACCTATTAAGAACTTCCCAATAGAAAGTAGCAGCTACATTTGGATTGTCTTCCTAAAATTATTATTATACTTCAAGTTCTATTATATAAAATCTTGTTGAATTTGAAGAGAATAGTCTCACCATTTCTCTTGCTTTTCTACTTTCATAATTTGTGAAAAATTTAAAGCCATCCTTCCCATATCCTTTGCACAACACAAATCTTGCAGACGGGACACCAGTCCTGGTTGTATTTGGATAAAAAGTGATGTTAGAAATTTAATATATTATTACATATATTAATATAAATTAACATACTTAGTAGCTGTGGCTAAACACATAGCATTTGGTTCAAGAATTTCTTTTTTCGAACAAGCTTCCTCAAACCATGTTTTAAATTGTCCAAATGGTTCTTTGGATACTAAATGTTTTTCCAAAAATGTTTCATTTTTATCCTTATATTTTATTCTCATGCCTGGCAGAACATAAAGATGATAATACAATAAATAATTATTATAAAAAAAATGTTTTACAAAAATAAATTAATATTTACCTCCAATGTCAATACTCATTTTTCTTATGTTTCTACTTCCACAGTACAATATGTAGTTTAATTGCTGTATATTCATTCAAGGTTTCTGAAGGCAATAAAATAATTAAAATAAACTTTCTGTCAAGCCTGATATTCTAATGAGCATGATAAGCAATATCTATTATCATTCATTATTGAATTACATAATTTGAGTTCACAATTTTTTCTATATAAGTCATATATATGAATATGGAATTTTCTAGATATTTGTATATGAACTAGGTACTATACAAAAAGTTTACACTACATACATTTAATATGGTAACTACATTCATGTATCAGTTGATAAATTGAAGTCCAGATATGTTATTATCTGTTTAGATTTTTAGTGACAATATATAAAACTTAATTTGGGAATCCTCTATTAACTTTTTGTGAAGGAAAGAATTATATTATGTCTTGTGTCCTAGAATTCAGGCTCTACAACCTCATAATAGTTTAGTTATAATTTGTAAAAAAACCCTTTCGTATCGTGTTCTCTTTTTGACATGCATGTACAATTTATCATGTACCATTTATGAGTACATTAAACTGTAAAATGAAGTTGGGAAAAAATCCCTTAATTACCTGTAAAATACACTAATTAGTAAGTGTTTCGTGTTCTGGATTTATTTATTATCGTTTGATATTTTCAATTAAATACTGATTACTGATCGCATAAATTATTATAAGTTAAATTTAAGACCAAAGTTACAATAGTACTAACTTTAATTATCGTTCTAATTACCACATTAGTTAGTAATATATATTATATAATATATACATAAATGTCAATCAGATTTTTTTATATGACAAGATACAACTATTTGCCAGTGTCATGTGTCAATCACAATTCACAGATCCCTACTTTACGCTTGTGTCGATGTTCGATACTTTACAGGTCATAGAGTAATAATTGATAGAAATATGTTTAATATATATATATAGATATTTAATATATAGATAGAATACATAAATCAATTATTATTTAAAAATTATAATTTTGGTCGACATTTAATTATGGTATTTTAATCCTTTGTTTAAATATAACTATGGTATAAATAAAAAACTTCCTATCATCTATTAATACAATCTGTGAGCTGTGGTTTATAGTATGTGGCCTCTGGGCACAAGTCTATTACTCTATATTTACAATTTTACAGTTTCCCAAGTTTATAACAATAATTTAACTTTGTCTTGTTATCTTCTAGGAGAAAATATTGTATTATTTCTAAAGAAATTAGATAAGGGTTCTTGATTTCAAGACTGTGCAATAAATTGTATTATTGTGTGATAACCATGGAGTCCGAATCCGAAGTAATTAAAGAAAAGATCCATACTGATCCCATATTGAATGATCCACGATACATAACCTTGCTAAGTGTGGTTTTGTTAATCGTTACTTTAGGTAAGCGTACACATGTTGTTTCGTTGATAATGATCTATACATAGAAATTACCTGAACAAGTTATTTCTATTTATAAATCAATTCTAATATAAATGTTAATGCATTTTCGTTTCTTGTCAAGTGATCATGTGGTATTTTCATTTTAGTATTTTGGTGGTGTTTTACAAAACGCCGACACCTTCGCAATTCGGTTCTTCTTACCGGTTTATCTGATGCGGGCAAGACACTTTTATTTGTCAGGCTGGTTTTCTCACAATATAGAGAAACATTTACATCTATGAAAGCTAATGTTGAAGAATATATTACATCTAATGTGGGTATTGTATAGTAATGAATATAAAAATTTAAACATTAACTTGTGCTTTAATCGAGGTACTTGCCAAGCTGTGTTGTTTAACTGCAATACTTAATTTATAAATACAATATTTCAAGCTATGACATAAATTTACAGATAACCAGCAAATACCTATTGCATGTTTTTAAATGAATTTGCTAATAGTGAACATATTTTATTTTACAAATATGCATTAAGAAATGAAGTATATAATAAATTAAGTATAATATTGGTTGCTTGTTTAAATGAACTTCAACAGGTTTGAATATATATTGTTCCAGAACACACTTAGAATTGTCGATCTTCCTGGTCAAGAGAGATTGAGGAACAAATTCTTTGATCAATTTAAAAATAGTGCTAAGGCAATTGTGTATGTTGTTGACTCTGTTACCATTCAAAAGGAAATTAGAGATGTTGCAGAGTAAGTAAATATTTAATTAAAAAGAAATATTTTAGTTATAAAAAAGTTTTTTGGTCTTTGTAAATATGAAGTGAATCATAATCATGGACCAGTGTTATTCTATTTATTGGTGAATTTGTCTGGCTTATCTCTATTATCCATAAAAATAAAATTCTATATACATATTAATTTTAAACTATATTATTAACAGGTATCTTTACACAATACTAATAGATTCTGTAGTTCAGAGTAACTGTCCCCCTGTACTTATTCTTTGCAATAAACAAGATCAACCAATGGCTAAAGGAAGTCAAGTGATAAAAAGTTTGCTGGAAAAGGAAATGTAAGTTTGTAGTCAACTGTTATTTGTTAGATAGCAAGTAAATCGAGAGTTCATTTTTATTATATACAACAATTCTAGTATTACATATCTAACAATTGTTTGACATAATACCAATTCAAAATTAAGATACAATGTCTGGTAGGTCAGCTATTATCTATATAGATTTAATTGAAAATATTATTTTACAGAAATTTGGTGCGTGTTACAAAATCAAATCAGCTTCAGGCAGTAGACTCATCGCAATCAAGTAACACTTATTTAGGAAAACTTGGAAAAGACTTTGAATTTTCACATTTGAATTGTCCAGTAGAAGTAATGGAATGTTCTGCAAACACTGGGGATGATGACAGTCCCACTGACATTAAGTCATTGCAAGATTGGATCTCAAGTCTATAGACTTTAATCATTTTATTGTATTATCCTATAACTATGCTTCAAGACTTATTAGGTTACAATTGTGATTTTATTGTGAAATTTTGCATTTATAAATATTTTTTCAATAAAAATATCGTATTTTTATCTTGATGTGTTTTAATTTCAATTAATGATGATTAATTAAATTTTTTATGATACTGATTATACTCAATACTGTAAAAGGCTATACTGAAACAAGTATCATACACGACTGTGAAATTATCTGATTTTTTAAGGCTTACATATTGACGCAGGGATATCTCTTAAGGGCTAAGAAAGCGAAACTCGTTTCCTCCTTTTTTTCAATGTTTATATATCTCCCCAAACTTTTAATTACAAGATCGTGTTTCCCCTAACACGTTGTGGTAAATAGACCAATTTACTATATAACAAAAATTATTTCCTTGACACTGCAATGATCACACAAATAGAAGCGGAATGAAAATTGAACTTACTTTATAAATAGAATTTACATTTTCAGACTTTAACACAATCATCGTATGGGCTATGTTCTACATCATAGTTTTGCCTTGTACCTTACTCAGATATGATACCAAACTGAAAAAGACTATATTGACCTGGATGTTAAGTAGATAAACCAGGTGGGAATATTTTTAACCCTATAAAAGTTCGCTTGGTCTTACACAATACCAAAATAATTGTTCGAGTATGACTCACCATTATTTAAAGTTCATTGCTAATATTATTGTCGTAATTGTTACCTTTGCATATTCATAAATTTTAAAAATCTATTGAAATATTTGATTAATTGATTTTCAATATTGTAGTTTTTAAAAGGGTTATAATGAATTCGGAGATTCTTATGCAAGGTGCATTAATGCATATTCATGTTCATCATTAATGTTAAAAATATACTGTTTATTAGTCAGCAAAAAGTACGTACCTATTATAAAATTGATTTCGGTATATTGAAATTTGAAATAGTTATTACAATGTATGAATTTCAATTCTCAATTATGATGTAAGTCATTTACAGAATCCTACCAAACATATACGTATATATACTATCGTAGGTATGTTATGCACGTATTTTAATATAATAAATATTATTCATTATCGCATTGCCTTGTGTTTGCTAATATAGATGTTTGTTACTGTTTCACGCGAAAATCGACTTCAATGATTTGAATTGTATAATTCTCGTTACCTCGATCCAAGATTATCAAATATACATTATAAATAAATACTCATTAATAAACAGCTAAATAACAGATTTCATTTTCTTATCATGTTTAATATTGGGTAATTCCGAATCGAAGCTTAAACAGCAGATGAATATCCTGTTTGTCATCTTAAATCCGCAATTCCCATGTAAAAGGCTTACGTAGTAGTCTCCCACGG
>JAOSYY010000012.1:11918275-11928933 GCA_025727935.1 Hebomoia glaucippe | reverse complement strand
ACAGCAGATGAATATCCTGTTTGTCATCTTAAATCCGCAATTCCCATGTAAAAGGCTTACGTAGTAGTCTCCCACGGTCATCTAATTCTACGGTCCATTTCATTCACGCGATGACAATATAGTGGCTTCAATCTCGGTGAACTGAAGGGAACTTGACAATACGTGTCATACTTCTACTATTACCTAATTTTAGGCGTATTACTATTTACCTGCTCTCATGAGAAACCTTATAAATTTCGGATATTTTTAATAGCTTTGATTTAAAGGTCAGAAACAAAACGATAAACAAATAGCTAAAATTTCCAAAAGAATTCAATTCAAAAATTTACTCTTTATAATAATTATGATTTATTGAAGAAATCACGCAAGTAGAATTGTAAGTTCTGTGATTAAAACTATCTTTGAAAGTGGTATTTAAAATTTCAGTAAATTTATTTATATCTCTATTGTATTATATTAAGAAATTGGTTTAAAGGTCATTTTGTCACAATCTAAGACAGGCCAGGATAGTTGGTTAGAAATGCCTTATATTTCTTACGTACATTCCATTAAACCATTTCTATTTTTTTTGTAATATTACGAAGCATTTAATGGTACTGGGTCGATCCAGAGTCTCATATTGGCAATAAAGCCCTAAAATATGGCTCATTTAGGCGGTGCCGCTACATCAGTGAACTGAAATGTGTGTGGTCAACATTTCAATATTTATCAACGAATGAAAACGTATTGCTACTGATATGCAACATGCAATCCAAAAATATATTGAATATTCATTTCGATAATTGGACGTTTTAGTTGCGTCTTCGCATGCTTATCTTGTCGTATTCATTACAATTACTTGCGATTAATATTATAATGCTCTTCCTTTTCCTGTGTTATACAATTCAGTTAAAGTAAAAAAATATGTGCTTTTTTAATTAATTAAACCGTATTATAAAAGTTTAACAGTCTATGACGATGGAAGAGAGATAGTCGCCCTTGTCTTGTAGATACAGATTAACTACATTTTTTGCGTCATTTCTTAAAATAGAATGAAGATAATATGGCGAAGGTATTTAAAATATCCCATAAAAATGAATTTTCCTGAGACTCGTTAAGAGCGCGCAATTAACTGATTATTTCGATTTAAGCGTAGCGGACCGAAGATGTCCAAAGGAGCCACGCTCTCAGCTCGCCTGAGGCCTTTGTCGGCGTATGAGTGCCTTGTTGACATTTTGTGGGGCAAATCTTCATTCCGTAGCCTGAGCGGTTCCTTTCATCTCAACCACCTATTATCATTTGTTTGATGGATGCTTCATGGACTTTATAAATTGCTTGTAAGCAGGTAAATAAAAATAATTTTAACTCGTTGTCTTAAACGCGATGGAACGATCCATGAAGGGTACGCATGGCCTTGATGCATCGTACAGAAGGGTTTTAGTTTAGGGTTCTTTTAAACATAATTATGTGAATATAATGTCAGGTATATATAGGTTATTTAGGTCATTTTAGCATTAACTTTTCATTTTGTGAATATTTATTTTTTATACGTTTTCAAGAAATTACACTTTTTATAAAGAGTAGACCCGGTAGTTCTATAAATAAATAGACTGATTAAGTGCGAGAAGTATTTTTAGAAATAAACTCAAGAATATTTGCTTAAGTATTTCAATGTAATAACGTAAATACACTTTTACTTTATTTATAAAATAGTTAAATATTATATTAACTAGCAAAAAGTGCAATGAAATACCTAAGAATTGATAAACCAGACGAGATACTTTTTGTTGTAGCCTATATCAGGCCTAGATATTTTATGTCTTGAGGCGTAGAACACGCCTACTGTTCTCTTGGCCTCGAAGTGCTACAAAGTACAATCAAGCATGTAGGTACTTATTGGTTGGTTTGTATGTTGACTTGCGATTGAGTTTTTTGTCTTTATATTTTATGTATAAATGCAAGTCTCACTACTTACTTGCCGCTTTAACAGGATAATAAATAATATTATAATCATAAATAATGTATCATACAATTTTAATGTTTAATTGACTAAGTGATTTTTCTACTGTCACAACAATTATTTACATAATATGATATATAAAAATAGTGAACTTTCTTTTCTTAAACTGCTTAAAGACTCTGCTTATTAAATTACTATACAACAAAAAAAACAACTATACGTAGCTAATTATAATACTTGTGTTAAGCTTTTAAGGCTCGTAAAAAAACTAATTGTAATCACATAAAACTAGAACGTGACTTACTGGAAACTTACTCACTTTAAACAATTTATGAGCATTAAATGTTATATAAAAGTTTGTAAAAAAAGTTGGGATAGTATAAATGGCTCCCTTCTTATGGAGTGGCCCGGCCCGCTCGTTTAAAAAATCAGGAAGGAAATACAAAAACATTGTCATTTTTTGCAGTTTAAGATCGATAAATATTTAAATAGACCGATTCAATTTCGAAACGCATATGTAAGAGAATTATTTGATTTTTATTAATTGAACTGCCAGGCGGCGAGCAATCAAAACGCAACAAGAAAAGCGACCTGGAACATCTGCTCACATTTATTAATACCAACAATAAAACATTTGAGACACGTTCTTGCGAATCAATACTCGCGTTCTCTATATGAATTATTTATATATTTTATTGTCGCTTTATCGCCTGTATCAGCGGAGGATGGCTACCCGTCTCTTAATAATCAGAGGATCATTTTATTTTTGACAAATAACTGGTCAACTGCGGGCGTAGTCAAGTTTTTTCGTGGCCGGCTGCGCTCGAATCTTCGGTTTCTGGACTCTATACGAGTTAACGATGGCATAAAAAAAATTCAGGCGCATATGATTTCGTAACCATTCATTTAATTTAATCAAAATTATGTAATCTTTTGACTCACGTTAATGTTTTATACATAAATCATTCTTAAAATAAAAATTACACACTTATACATTTTCCTTCTGATTTGCTATATCAATTTATATCGAAGTTTACAGAGCATATATGATAAATCCGGCTTTCTATTTTATAAATAAAATTCTTGTTATGTAAATCGAAACAATCTATGCTAAGTAAAAATACAACGAATAACAAATGATCATCATTCAATCGATAAGCAAAGATCGTTAATAATAGCAAATAAAAAAACGTAAGTAATGAAGATACTTCTACATTGAATTACGTACCGTACCCTATCCCTTTCCCATCATGATATTTGAGACGAGTTTAAGACATTTATAAATTATACTTCATTCTTCACAGTGAATCCAAAAATGAATATGAGGTACCAGGGATTAGATTTCAAGTTTATCCATATTGGCAAGGTTGGTTAACAATTTTATAAATTTAACACTCATATGTGAATGCAAATCGCACTGGTAATTAACGTTGGAATAAACAGCAAAGGTTCAAAACTTTTGAATCTCGTCCTAATTATATTAATTTTTGACTAACTATAATTTAAAAAAGATGTATTCTAAACAACGACCTCAGGTTAAACTTACTCTTCAAGGGCCGATCCGTAACGAATAAGGGCCCGAATAAAGGGGGAGCTTTCTTATAATTAAAACTGAGAAGTTTTGCTAGACAAATATACGAGTATCTCGTATATGCATATCGCAAATTATGAAGCACATGCATGACTCATTTGATATTCTCAGATAGATATATTAAATGCTTAAAATACTGTTTGCATATATTTATAGCAGTATTATATAGCGGTCTCTCCATAATAGACAATAGAAGTATTTGTTTCAAGAAAATAGGCAGTGAAGTTGATCTGGCATGTTGACATAATGGATGTTTATTGTCAGTCCCTTGTCGAATAGTTAATAAGATATCAGGTAGGTATGCAAAGTTAAGGGTAATACTGAAGTCTTCAATGGAATACTCAATTCCTAGCGTTTTGTAATGTTCTAGAACAACGAAATAATTAAATATTAATAAGATTTATTATTTAAACAATATTTGATGAATGATAAATAAATTCACAAAACTTAATTCAAAATAGTATAATATTTTACATTTTGATTTAAAAACGAGGCTAATGGAATTAAGCAGTACTTAATCATAAAGTAAAATTTAATAAAAGATAGCCTTTCAATTGATACGCCGCATTGAGATGTCCGAACGCATCGTAATACAAATATTTTTTAATTACGAGTAAGTTTAAGAAGCTTGTATAATAAGCTCGATGATAAGGACATGTAGAGAATTAACAAGATACAGAGCTTAAAATATGGTCCGATTGTTCACATCTGCATGAGCTGTCAATTTAATTTACAAAAAGTCGGGAGGTTGTAGAAATAAAAACATACTCGTTCGCAACCAACAGATTTATGAGTTCTCGACATTTTCAATGCAAAGTAAAGTAGCTAGAGAGATGTTAATATATAAAACATATTGACGTTTCGTTGTAAATTATATTCAGTGTGCTAAGAAAAAGAATTGAAAAGTATATATCGAAAAACATATAGTGAATACTGAAACATAGTTGCCACTAAAAATAAGTAATATATGAGTCTAATTTAATTGCAGACTCAATGTATTGTTTTACTTCTTTTTGTATACAATAAGATTGGGGAATACAAAATTGAGACCATTATAAATGTTAAAAGTATTTATGTTATAATACCAAATATTTATTAGTCCTAAAATGCGCATCGACTAAAACATTCCAAAAGTTTTTACTGATGTTGCAGCGATCGTTATCGTCGAAAATTGCAATTCGATTTCCCAATCTGCAATTTATAAGTGTTATAAATTTTTTGTTTGATAAATCGTCAAAATGAAAGTCGTTTAACAAAATGTCTCCGACAGATTGTGGTATGTGCGGGTCCCTGAGCGTCCGCCAAGTATTTTAATGAACACCACACCAGTCACATACATTCCTGGTATATTTCATCAATTAGAGTTTTCCAATTTTCTCAATTTCCTAACAAAATCTCGCACATTGTAATCTACTAAATTTATTCTGGTTTTATTACGATTTTAAATATGATAATCAATTGTATCTCTAAACACCTGTAATAAAATAAAAATACCTTCTTACTCTTGTTTAACTTCTAAAAAATGTCAAAAAGCAACTACTTTTCCAAATATTCACATACGCGAGTACTTTCAGCAAATGAGAGTATAAAGTAATTTTATAATTAATAAATAAAATAAACAATTTCGTGTAATTAAAATGTCAAATTAATGTCGTCTTGCTACTAATTACTGGACCAGTCTCAAAACATATCAATAGAATTTTTAAGGAAACTGCTAAAAAATTTGACGTTCCAATAAGTAATTATGCCCTCGTATATACCGCTACCGGCGAAGGCAGGAAGCCAGCGCGTGCTGTCCACGAAATCGCACCGCTTGCATTATTCAATACGCTATTGTCAATAAATTAATGCTCACATGGCGTCTCTCCCCACATACTAATGACGACACGCGGCAAGCCTCTTTTTGCACTTACACTCTTTCATTCAACTTTTCATTGAAGCGATACAAAAAGTGGGCAACAGTAAATTTCATTTAACATTGCTACATTTTACCATAACGGACTCGACTCTTCTCGTATTTAGTAATTATACAATATAGGTGGTTTTAACTATGATAATACTAGGGAACGTTTGATATATTTGCTATTGCTTGTCTAGCCTTCTTCTTTTGCCCATATTTTTTACTAAAATACCATGAATAATTAAAATAATTTGTTATTTATTAATGAGTAATGCTTACAACTGTTTAATTAGTAACAATTGTAAATGCAAATAGATAATTAATAATTGTGATTAACTATTTACCTCGAGTATAACATAATTCTAGACATGCATTTTTATTAAAGTCCCACGTTATTCTTACATGATAGTTGTTGTTTAAAAATGTTTTCGTTAATATACCCACCATATAAATAATAGTGTTTCAGAGGCTTAAAACTTCGGTTAAAAGTAGATAATGGCTCACAACATTGGTTAGGATATTTGTAATATGATATGGAAAAAAAGTAAACAAAATAAGTATTATATTGGCATAAAAACGTTAACTAAAGCCTACTCAGGACATCGCTAATATTAGTGAGTGAACTTTACAAAATGTTGGTTGTAAAAAATTTTATTGAAGTAATAATTTCAAAGTTTATATTGTAAACGATATTATTGATTTAAAAAATTAAAACAAGATTTCACTATAAATATTTCTTAAGGCCGTTTCTTATAAAAAGAAGCTATGTAAAATACTTATAAAACCAAATTGTTATTATCATGCAAATCAAAATCCTCGTAAAATCTGCCATAAATATTTTCAAATAACCAATAATAATTACAGCTTTTATAACCCAATGCCGTCGTTAAGATACACGATAGGTTGAAACGTAAAATTTTAAGAACAAATCTTTTACAATTGTATCATAACGAATACTTTTACTAAATTAACTTTTAATAAATTCTTATCTTTGTTGTCAGCATTCGATATAATTTAGATTTTGTATAATTATGTTAATCATACAATAGTATTGTATGCACGAAAAATTACATTTCGTTATTGATAAGAACAATGTGGTGCTCAAAAGTATTGTCGGAAATAAGTTTTTTAAGCCGTAGCATGATTTTTTCTGTCAAATTTCTGAGATTGACGTCCAAGAGGTTGACATAATAATGTTCAAATAAATTGTATGTTAATTTATCGTAAAAATATTTTACCAATAACACGTACCAGAAGATAACAAATCTTAACACGCCGAAGGGAAAACATTGTAAAACCTTTGATTAAAAAACGTAAGTATAAAATTAATAGCTACTTCAGAGGCTCATTACAACGACTGGAGACGAAAACCGATGGACGCGATAAAATTATAACTACACAACGTTTATATAAAAAAGTTGAAAAATGACGTATGAAATATTTCAGCGTTTGACGGATATTATAGCGAGTTTATTGATTGTAGCATTGTGAAATTGTATTACAAGTATGTCTCAACAAGTTTATATTATAATTATGTAGGTATGTAATAAACAAATTTTAATGGATAGAAGTTAAAAATGACATATTAAAAAAATAAAGTTCTTATATAATACATTCCTTTAGTATTGATGTTTTGTAAGACATTTAATTTCGAAGCTTTTAACGTCTTTTCGATTTAACAATACAGCAATTATCATGAGAGGAAGTCAAAACTGCGCTTTAAAAGGAGTTTTCTTCACCACAAAACGGTAAAAGGAACACAAGCAGGCACAGGCAAAAAGCAGTTGGCGGACGTTGCGGCACTTCTGAAGCCTCATTACGTCATGTTATTATTCAGTTGGGGACGCCATGTTGTTTTATGTCCAATTTACAGGTTGTATGTGACAGATGAGCGAAACGCGCATGCACTGACGGCCGCATGTCATTACGACCTGCTATGGTAAGTCTGAACACTATATGGCAGAACAATATCTTAATATATCTCTTGCCAACGTTTCTTAATAAGACAGAAACAAAAAAAAATTACAATCGCGGCTTCTAATGCTAATAATATCTTGTTATTTTTTCCTTACCGAAGAATAAGTAACAAATGCTATCAATGCCATTTAGTTAAAAAATAATTTTGATAATATATATGTAAGTCATATCAAATGTATACCCTATAGTATTTTACCATATCTGCAAAGTGAACTGGATATGTCCTTTGCGGGCCCTCGCAACTTGCTCTTGAAATGTATTTAAAATATTCTTATATTTCATCGAGTTATTTGTTAGGCTTTAATCTTATTTTTTTTGTAATATCAGAAGCAACCGGGCCACATACCATGTACAGACGTAGTTTAAAAAACTTGACATTTCTTGTGGAATATAGACAATAGTAAACACTTTCTATCTTTCATAGAAAATCCTGTCCTGTGACATAAAACTAGCACAGAATCCTTATCCTTAAGTTACAGAGAAAGATGGTTAAATTTGAATGATTTGATTACTTTAACATTCACATTTAATGAGACACGTGTCAAGCGTCAATCCTTTTATATTCTCAAAAAAATAACGGGCTGTCTCTTATTGAATTCAGTGGTATTCGGCTCGAATTATATCAATAAGAAAAGGGCAGGCTGCGGCGCCGGAGCAAATTGGGCCTACCAAGCGTTTTCCTTTTACATTACAGTGCCGAAGATGCCCATTGGTTCATTTTAATGAGCTCCGATCAATGGGCGTAATTATTTCTCGTATCATTCTTTGTTCACGACGAGGACGCGAGCGCGCTGTCATCTCTTATGGACAAACCGATACGCATAGGCATTTGTACACTTTTTGCACAAGTTTTTAGTGAATATCCGTAACTACAGATAAGTTTGCTTCTTCCAATTACTGCGCTTGTATGGAAGTGTTGCATGTTGAACAATGAATAACAAGCTACCCCCATGCCGATTGCCGTATATAGCTCCTGTTTTCATGTCAATTTAATGAGATAGCTTTGCTTGGAACGCATCAAACAGATGTTTGAGATTTCATAGTGTCGATTGCCATTCCAAGTCAAGATTTAATGCATTTGAAAGTCTCTAACTCAGAATACTACGTGGCATTTCCATGGTACAGTGTCTACGTGTTATATTGTATTTATGAACATTGCAACTGAGTGGAAACAACTTAATTATAATTTATTGAGCTGCTGACTCTTCACTTGAGTAGCATTGATGAAACAGACTTGATAAATAAATTTGAAAAATAAATAAACACACAAAAATGTTTTATAACGAGGAATAGCAATTTAAGTTTGAGATTACACTATCGATTTCAACAGTGATGCTTATTAACTATAATTACACAGGCTGATATGTCGAAGCTTCGCAATCAGCATTTCGTCGGCCTCTCATTAAGTTTCAATTTCTTAATCTTATAATTGAAATGTTCAGTTGCGCCAAGATAACTGGTTCAATTATTGACTTGTGTCGGATTAACTTCCATTTTATTTACTTAAAGGTACTCTGTTGCCTATATGTATTTAAGTGGCTATTCTTAATAGTTGTACAATTTTCGTAAAATTCTTTATATTATTGTCTGTAAATAACCGAGATACTACAAATAAAAGTGTAGCGCATCAGGCTGGAATAGGTCAGCTATAATTAATGATAGAACTGAATGCCAATCATTATGAGTTCGTAATTGCACACGAAGTTATAATTGACTTATAATTAATCAGTGTCTATCCCAATCAATACTAAATCAGATGAGATCTTCTTTAACAATAGCGGCTTAATATGTATAGGTACTTACATATTTCCATTCTAATCGCGAAATTTTTATTTCTATTTCTATAAGATTGTTATTTAGACATCTTGCTTGAAAAATGCAAGAGTATATTTTCCATTTAGGACGATCATATTCGTAAACAGAAATTAACTAGTGCCTTTATATTGTACTATTTTTCTTATATCTATAACCGGTGTTATTTGAATATCTAGTAAATTTCAAATTATCAAAGTTCTATCTATGGCAGTCATCAACGCCCATTAAAAGGCGCAGTAATGGGTGTTTGAACTGCAGCCTGTAAATTTCTGATTGCTCAAAATAAATATTAATACATCAACAGAATTATTCAATAAACTAAAGATGCTATTATAAAAATATGATAAGTAATAATAAGATGCTATTATACTAAAAGAATTGCTGTTTTCCAATATTATCAACATTTGCTTAATGCTCAACTTTGGATATTTCTTGTGCATTGACGCGACAAAAGTTAGAAAAGAATCGCACTGATTCAGAAGTTATTTTTATGCGATAGGAAGGCAAACGAGCTTACAGTTCACTTATACTAAGCTATTCCTGTCGCCCATCGACACCTCCAAGATTAGTAGATCTAGATGACGCGTTGCCAACCATAAAGCATTTCGAGTATTCGCAAACTCATAGACTTAAATCTAAACACGCATAGCACTTCACGCTATTCCATTAGTATTATACTCAAGTAATGCGCCCAATGGGATAAAAACTCAATTCAATTATAAAGTATATAAATGATTAAGAACGCATCTAAGAACAATCTACACAAAATAGTTACTGAAATATTAAAAATAAAAGAAGCTTAAATCGTATTCCATCAAAAGAATTCAAAACGAATTCACGGTTCAATTAAGAATTAGCACTCATCTGCATTGTACGCCTCTGTATAACTTAACGCCCCGTAGACGGTAAAATACTAAGATATTATACTTATCAATGGTTTAATCAACTAGATTAAATTAAATCATGAACTTGGTTTGAAAAAAACATACATTAACGTATATTATTTCATGCTTCGATATTTCATTACTTATTAACAAGTTTAACAAGCCAAACAATAATCTTAAGCAGTTTGAATAGTTTTTAATGAGATTCAAATTTAAAAATAATAGCTTTAAGTCATTTTTCCATTTCCATTGTGTACGGGTGAAGTTACGGGTGAGCGGTGGACGGTGGCGTGTCCGATATGTTCCGGTGTAGTTCCATTGTTCTAGAGCTAATTGAATCGATGCCACTGATAGATTATGTTATGTTAACACGGCGAATCGAAGCAACAATTTAACAGCGGGTTAGTCAGACGTTTAAGCTGCTCTTAATCCTAAAACTCAAATATATTACTCATCTATAACTGCTTGTTCTTTACACAAAATTCCAAACATTTAGGTATGAAAATAGCCGAATCTATCATATTTCTTATTATCTATTAATTTTTTCTTTAT
>JAOSYY010000012.1:11899839-11913547 GCA_025727935.1 Hebomoia glaucippe | reverse complement strand
ACGTTTAGAGGTTTAAAAGTTTAATAGCAATATGACTAAATCTGATATCGTGTTGACAGATCGATTGAAACGCCAGACAGTGTTCATCGATGTCACCATCGAACATGACGAGAATCTCCTGAAGTCCGAGAACGACAAGCTCAGTGCATACTTGAACTTGCCTCACTATGATATTATTATTATTAATTACTCTAGGTTTTTGTCAACTGCTACAATGTGACGATGCAATCCACCCTCTCAGTTCAGTAAGTAACCCCTGAGACTGCACAATATAATTATTCACGTAATACAATTTTTTAATTTGACATACATGTATTTTATAAATCTGTAGGTCAACATTATTTTAATGATTTCTACGTTATTATCTTCGAATTTTAGAAACCAAAAAAAGATGGCGGGAAGAATCAGTCGTAAGGACGCAAATTGAATTAGCATCTATTTTACATAAACGCTGCGAGCCACCGACGGAGAGCCGCGTTCGAAGGCAGCGAAGTGCGAGTTATTACCCGCACCACCATCAATTAAATTTTAAAATTCGATTCGCGAATGAGTCGGCAGCTTCGTAATTGGTTGAGCCATTCCGATGATTACTTTATTGGAAGGCGAGATACATTTGCACGATATCGCGTATTATAGCCACCTTAATATTATTTTTAAAGTCAATTCGCCTTTGGAATATCGGTCTTTTGATATGAAAAGATGAACATTTGCGGCTTATTCTTATTCCCATATTTTGCATGGACAGTACTCATGTAATTTGGCCCCAAAATTTTTTAAGCATAGGCTACGTAAAAACAGTTTTATCTTATTTATTCTATTCTAAAAATGTAAGGATTAAGGAATTATTAATGGGATATATTTTATAAAATCTAAATGTCAATCGACGATAAAAAATTGAAAGTAATTGTGACCGGTGAATATACCGTTTGTTTCAGATAATACCAACAAGTGATGATAAGAGCTATCTTTTTCCATACATACATCGAAGTAATGTTGTCTGTGTGTAATATCAAAATATCAAATAAACGACTCCTCAAGGAGCCTTTACCGCATATGAATGTATATACCTGAATCTGTACTGTACATAAAGATTTATATATATATTTTCGTATATCTATCTGTTTATTTTTTGTCGGTATCATCAGCTCATCTTTAACATGCATACATTAAATCACCGCTGGTGAAACCGTGCTTCACTGTTAGTTTATAATAAATTGATAAGCTAAATACATATTACCATAGGTATTCTAATAACGAATATGTATGTTTTTATTATTTGTAAATGTAATCATTATTGTTTTTATAGCTACTGAGGACTTACATAACGCTGATATGTATTCGTACAAAACCTAAATTCTAATTACAATGCTATTCGCGTGCAACCTTGCAATTGTATCAAGCTGTGAATGTAGTTTTAATGTTAATATTTTAGTAGCTCTACTGTATTTGGTGGCAAAACAATGGAATCAAAGTAGTATACGGTGACGTGTTCTCTATTTATATAACATTCAAACTGTATTTTGCCAATGTACAGTCCGGTTTCATACGCCAACGATAGTCATCGTTTCATTAAGATCAATTTAGCGAGTAATATTATTCAATTCGTCGTTTGTATAGTATATTTGGTGTATTACATTTGTGATAAAATTAACATAATGACTGAGTTAACTGGCGTACCAAACGAAATAAAGGCATCAGCGTTGGAGCTGATAGGCAACACACCGATTATTGCTTTGGATCGTTTACATCCTGGACCAGGTCGTATACTAGCCAAATGTGAGTTTATGAATCCTGGAGGATCACTTAAGTGTCGATCCTCGTTGCATATGATTCAGAAAGCCCGTGAAAGAGGTGAACTTCAACCGGGTGAGCCAGTAGTGGAGGTCACGTCGGGAAATCAGGGCTGTGGCCTTGCTGTTGTTTGTGCTGTCTTAGGTCATCAACTTACAGTTACTATGTCTAAAGGTAACAGTATCCAACGTGCATTACATATGGAAGCCCTCGGCACTAAGTGCATCAGATATCCTCTTGTGACGGGAACATATGGTAATGTAACATTTGCTGACGTCGAAGAAGCCTTAGAAGGAGCAGGAAAAATATCTGAAGAGACTAATGCATTTTTCGTTAAACAATTTTGTAATGCAGACAATGTAGATGCCCATTACCAAACAACGGGACCTGAAATATGGAGACAGACAGGACACCGTGTTGATGCCTTTGTAACTGCTGTTGGTACCTCCGGTACTTTTTCTGGTGTTTCAACATTTTTAAAAGAAAAAAATCCTGAAGTTAAATGTTTCGCCGTAGAACCGGAGGGTTCACAACTGTTAAAAGGATGTCCTATTACGAAGCCCCTGCACTTACTACAAGGCGCAAGTTATGGAGTTATGCCTGACCTTTTTAAGCCGGATTTGATGGAAGACAGCATCGGTGTAACTGATGAAGAAACCGTTGAATACAAAGATCTGCTTGGGACAAAGGAGGGGTTGTTTGTGGGGTATACAAGCGGTGCTAACGTTGCGGCAGCTGTTAAATTGCTGAAGTCCGGAAAACTACCAAAAGATGCGTGGGTCGTTACTATTCTTTGTGATACTGGTTTGAAATACACTCCTGTCCCCGAATCTTTAATTGAATAAATACATTTTTAAATTGAAAATAACAACATCCATCGCCAAATATTAGAATCCGTGAATTACATTATTGTTTCATTTTTAATTATATCATATCAATATAACTGATTTTTTCTAAGTTTAAATTATATATATTATGACACATCCACTATGATATTTAAAATATAAATAATTTCACGTTTTAAATAAGATCAGTGAATTGACTTTTCAAAGGGAATTATTATCATCGAGTTGAATTCAAGTTGACGTGGGCGTAGCGTCCTTTAGGTGACCGACGAATTTAAATAACTTGTTTCGGCTTCCACTTTTGACATAACCCTTATTTTTGAAATGATTTGTCTGTTCCTTTCCTTCTCGACTGATTCTTCTAGCTGTCCCGTTCTGTCTGTTCCCCGATAAAATTTCTGTTAGATGCTTGCAAAGCGTTGTCGTCCTGATAAAAATTAAGGCAATGCAAGCGCAGGTAGCTCGTTTTTTGCTCGATTTCTTTCGCTCGTTTAATTTGTGTTTATGTTGTTTTGTTCGTGATCTGGCACGGGCAAAAGATCGCACGGGCCAGACGGACGTATGCAAAGTAGGTACTGCAAGATTCAATGTGCACGGATGAGATAAATCTTTATTGCTTTTGGTTAGCTATCAAATAACTTAATTCAGCGCTCGAAATGACTGCAATGCGCAAGAATGCAAGTAAATTGACTGTGATGACCTGATAATGATATAGGTACGTGTAATATTGTTAAGTACATGAATTTAACTTTTATAATACGCATAATTATAAACATAACTGTCAATTATATTTTTTATGTCATGCTATATATCATATGTTTAATTAAGGCAGAGGGATTAAGTCAAAACGATAAGAAGTAATATAATTATTAAATTGTTTCACCGTCTTGTCAAAATTCATTTTTAGCGCTAAACTTATTATTTTATAACAATGAACCTCAAATATAATATTCCTATAATTAGAACTATACAAATACTAATTAATTAATGTTATGTTCATAAAGGAACATCAAAGTCTTGTTATGTTGACGATGCAGTATAGTGAGTTACAGAAAGCCGTCAAATAACGAAAAGCAACTATATTCGAGATGAATTAGTATAAAAATATAGTACACGTAGGTACGTGAGCGTTCCGCCGTTTTGAAATAATAGTCGCAGGAACAAAGCGTTGCGGCTCAGCTCGTAAAGTAAACAGATTACATCTCAATACGGGACGTGCCGAGTATGCATGAATAAGATGCAACCATAGACAACCTACACCAAAGACAACGAATAAATTCTGACTTCAAAAAGTGCGGAGGTTTTATATTATGCTCGTAACTGATCGGCAAAGATCTTCACAGTAAATTGTAGCTGTAAGGTAAGGACTGAATCAGAAATAATATTTTATGTTTATCTATCTATCTACTAAGAAATGAATTAATTCGATTTAATGAGATACGTTTTAGGTAAATCTTGTGTATATTTCGTTAATATGTTTTCTTTAGAGACACCTTTTCGGCCTTCAGCATCATTTTATTTTTCTGTAATCGAATCTCGGATGTAAGTAAATATTATATTATAATTTTAACTCTGTATTTAACTATGTATTCATATAGGATTTATTTTGTACATAAATGTCCTTAGATAACTCCTGCTTATACATTTAGCTTGTATTTACTAATTGAAACTCAACGTGATCTTACTGTTTCTTTATCATACATAATATGTCGCCTTTACATACAAGAGTTGTAATTATAATCACATAGCATGTTGTACCTACACCTTGTTCAAATAATTCTTGCTTAGTTATGACGCTCGATTATCGATTCAGTTGATAAGTTCACAAAGCGTTGTCTATATAGCTAAAACGTATTATAAATATAATTAAGACCTATATTAGACGTATTTTTATACGGGACTTGTGGTGCCACGCGGTTTCATCCGTAACAAAATCTGTTAGTCAGTAAGAAAATTGATCCAGCCGCTCCGTGGATTATCTATAACAAGTAGACAGACAAGCATTTAAAAAATATGTTGCCATTATAAGCGCAGTGCATACTTTGATATAGATTTCAAAAGCCGTTTTTTTAATTTTTCTAAAAGAAACTTAAATTTTATGTATACAGGGCATTTTGGGGACTGCTTCTGAAAATGAAGACAGCTCATAGTACTAATACCCCCTTTGATGAAGGGACGGAATAAAATTCGATCGAATCGAATGTATTTATAATAGATTCCATATAAACGTATTTATAATTAATAGATGGTTTTGTTTCTTCATTTATACATCTTAATTTAATTAAATCAACCTCTTATTTTGTGTAAAGTGTCCAAAATTTTAAATCACTCATCGCGAGAATTTTTTCCATTATGTTTGATTGTTGTTCGTTTCATAAACTATACTACGCTAGCGCGTTGAACTTTTCACAATGCATGTCCATTCATTTTGTAAAATATCTAAGCATATATATTGAGATATTATCATGCATTGAAATGGTTATTCAATCATATGTGATAGAAATTTTATTTCGGAATAATATATTATGCCACAAGGTGCACGAATGCTATAAAATCTATAGGTTCAATTTTTATGTTTTAATAAAATTAGGTAATAAATTAAAATGATGTCTTGTTCAGATACAAAATGAGGGCACGTATTGCACTTTGAGCAAATTTGTACATAAGCTCAAAAAAAACAGGTTTCTAAAGTGTCTTGTAGCTATTAGCTCGAGCTTCGGGAAGCTGGGTACCGTGGGAAACCTAACATACCTTCCGAACATGTACATGCTGATAAAAACTACATATATTTTGCAAATAAACGATTATGGTCGATACCATAAGAATGGCTTGAGAAACGGCTGTAACAGAAAATATTCAATTATATTTGTTTAACTACTAATGCTAGTTAAAATAAAGTTTCCAGCTTTAACATATAAAAAAATGACACAAAGGAACTGGTTATTAATTTCGCTTAACTTTAACGAATACTACATTTTTCGATTTTTATATTGAAGTCAAAATATAATCCAATGTATAATTAAACTGCATTTACATAGATTATTAAAAGTAATCCTAAATTAATTGCGGTAAGTTTTATGTATCAAATTGAATACGTTCTCAAGAAGTTATTTTACTGGTCATAAAAAATCAGAAAAAGTTTTCGCCTTTAACAACGCCAATGTACAAAAGTTCCAACGTAAGTACTAATTATCCTCATTAAACTCTGAATTCTTTGTAAACCGCAAAAATACTTGTTTCGGGTTAAACTCATAATTATAAGGAATTATTCGCATTAAAATTATAAATCCTAAATATTTTTTGTTCAAATTATCTACGTTCCTTGAAGAACGCTGCTAAGCTTGCTTGCACAAATCATTCGCTCGCACCAACACATTATAGTCGTAGGAATTTTGTGCATAATTAATATTAAAATTAATAATATCGTAGAACTATATTATACATTCAATTACTGAAATTACAATTAAGTCATTATGGAATATTTCCAACAATATTCAATTCAAGTTGTTTTCTTCGAATAATGATCAATGTCGTTTTTCTGGCCATCTTCACCGTAATAGATATTGTCATTTTATATTGAGTTATTTCAAGAATTATTAAATTATTATTCTTCTCGCCCGAATCGTGATGAAAGTAAAATTCCTTTGCAGATTTTAATAAAATCTAGTTAAAAAATCATGGTTAATTGTTCTCAAAGATTGCTTTTTAGCGAGACGCTGGATAAAGGTTATTAGAGTGCCATAAATCACGTACAGGTAAGGCGCGCCTCGGTTTAGGCGCTGTAGAGGTATAATTTTTTAACAGTATCTCAAAATTCTTGCCCTACCATGAGCAAGAATTTGTTTAATATCCACTCATTATAGTTTGAGAATATAGTAATTTAATTAATTATAACAATTTATAAGATACTATTTATGAACATGATATAACAATGCACACGGCTACGATTCTCATACTCCCATACTAGATAATGGAATGTTTTATCGCAAAATTTTTGCCGCTAGTACTGAATGTCTCTAATTAATTTTGATAAGATTCGTATTGTAATTAATACAAAAACTTTTATGGGCAGAAGAACTAAAGTCACTCCATATTTAGGACATTAATTAATAATATCAACTTATCTTAAACCGTCAGATTGTACTATTTCTGAATAACAGCATTCGTTACTGTTTGTTTTCTATGGTCTGTGGCGTGGGTGCGCACGAGTGGCTTGCCGGAGTGTGGGGTAGAGGTACAGAGGGGGGGTTACAGGTCAGGCGGGCCGTGAGAACGCGCGCGCGCCGCCGGTTCCCAGGCACGCGCCGCCCGCGCTCGGCGCGCTTCTTACATCGAATCATTTTCATATTTATCTCTATTTTCTTCGTTACAGAGTTTCAAAAATATACTACCATACAGTGAAATATAGATGATTATATTATATGAACAAGACATTTATTATTTTATTACAAAAAGTGTAGTATAAATGTTCACCTTTTTAGCTATTATTTATTTCTATTACAGATTATTTTATATTACATTGATGAGTTAAAGTAATAAACAAATAATCTGTCTGTCATTGATAAATCTGATCCCCTTTGTCTATAAATAATAGAATCATCAAACTGAGAAATTGTGAACATTACTTTGACCTCTAATTTATTATTAGTGCAACTAAAAACTTTTTTAAAGTATTATATTAATATTATAAACAACAATAGACGAGACAGCGTGTCACAATAATTAACATTTGATACACGCTAATTCTTCCTTGACACATCTGAAATGTTGATATGTCATGTGACTTCATGTGACTGAGGTATTAACTTCATCTAGAGCCTCCCTCTTGTCTACCGATGACTGCTATAAAAAACTCTAACCTAGTTTATTGCATATAGGTATAACGCCATTTGGTTTCTTAGATCTCTAATTTACTAACATATAAAACTAAAAATATTAATGAACATTTATTCGACATGGTTAATAATAAGATTTATACAGCTCTGCGATTATGTATTATATAATTTGATATTCACAAATGGATTATATACTCGTATAACTATATAAATAGACAATTACATTATATTTATCAGTACAAGTAACAACTATGAAGTAAACTTTATATTCCGTAAAGTTTTGGAATTGAAGTGATAGAATAAATCATGTTTAGTAACCACTCTCGAGTTCAATAAAATATTGTATTTACCTATTTATCTCTGTATTACAAACGACAAGAAAAAAATATCTCGAAATTGTGGCGAAATAAGACACATAATTGCCGAATATGTCATTGGTATACTAAATCGTGCTCAAGTCTGAATTAAATCTTATTTATACACGGCCACAAATTACAGTATTACAGACGTCAGGAATAATTCATTGGGTCGTGTGTGCCTCACGAGATGATTCGTGACACGCTCCCAGCATGAACATCTCCGAACATTATCCATTGCATGAGGGCCTTAATAAAGTGACAGTAAACATACCAACCTGCTTTTCATAATTGCGCAGTGCGCTTAAACAATATAAATCCTGATTTTATAATTAAATAAGAGGGAAAACAGAAAACATGTCCATTATATAAATATAATGATCTATTGTAAATCAGCATTTTTCTTAAGGCAAAAATATTCGAAAATCCATTAACAGAATTTATCGATTACATTTTCGATAACAATATAAATTCATCATGTAATTGTTTGACCGTAAGAATCTTAAACCTATATTTTTTATTTTAAATAAAATCTAAAAGTCTTCCTTTTGTACACCTATCTTTAATAACTTGATTTAGTCACTACCACGCCTATATGACTATAATTATAATATTATATTCATTTAAATATTCGAACACGTTCCGAAAACATTTAAACAAGAATTTAAAAATAAGAGTCTCGTTAATTCAAGTGACTGAGCAAATGCGCTTATGAGTGTTTATCATGGTTCTGCGTATACTTGCTTGCAAATTAAATTTAAATTTTCTTTAATTATGCACTCATTTGTAAAACCTATGATAAAATTGCATTTATTGCGCTACTTAGCGCAGTAACATTCCTATGCTCCATAAAAAACTACTATATCAATAAGAAACCATTATTTTTTATAAATACCAAACTATGCTTTTACATAGTCACCTAAATAGTTTAACCGTTTTTGCATTCATTCTTACAGTTTTACTAGTAGATTCCATTCTATGATCGTACGTGAAAATTAGACTGGAAGGGAAAGAAATGAGGGCGGCTTAAATTTTAAACTTCTTATTAACTTTGAAAAACCTTGTTTATATTATACTATATTCTATACATATTTATTACTATACTAGCATATTTATATTTTGGAATTAGTATTCTATATTCAAAGTCACTAAAGCTGCCTGTATATTTAATTTATTTATGACACAATAACAAACAAACAATTGTACATAATCGCTTAATCAGTATATTGGTCATGTAATTTATCTCAGTCTGTATAAAATCATAAAAATCTAGCAATAAAAGTAATACAATAAACGGCAGGAAGATAGCGTTGCGGAATTAATTCAGTTGAGCGGTCGGTGAACAGGGTCGGAAAGGCGTAACCGATGCAAAGACAGACGTATCCCTTCTTCGGTCACGGTTCTGATTTGAACTTGTCTTTCGCCGCCCCATGTCTTGCCGACAAAGGTACGTGAATGCAATTTTTGTATCTCGTAGCCATGATCATACAATTATTTTATTTTATTTTGTTCGTAATCGAACTAGTCTACATAGAAACTCGTAGCAACTCATATTTCTCCAAATTACAGTAATCTACGCATATTATTTATTAAATTCATAAGTTGGGAAATCAAAATAGTTTGAGTGACTTTGATGGATAATTTTTATAAAAAAGGGTGATAAAAGATTATTGATACTATTGAAATTCGTATTTATTGCGGAAACTTAACTTTAAATTATAAGAATTTAGAATATAAGGCTCATATTATGATTGTTTGCAGATAGCTACATTTAAATTATTTTCCAATTAAGTTAACTGCATAATAGTAATCAATTGCGTCACCACTTTCTCTTATAAAGTGTACCAAGCTATATTATAAATAGTATAAAGTGCTGTCAGTGTTGTAGCCATCATGTATATGAAATAGATACTTCACGCTAACAAAAAGTAAATAGAGTTATATTATGTTACGAAAGAGCTTCTGATTTAATAATTTAATTGAAGTTACTTAGCCTAAAGCAATGATTATGATTATTTTGTCTAGCTATAATCATACTATAATTACTGCAATTTATACTATAAGGAGTAATTGCGGGGTCGTGTTTAAACAATGAATGTGTTCGTTTACCCTTAAGGTGAAATAACGATTATAAAAACTGTAATTTATTTCTTGGAGTTGTTATTCTATAATTCGAGTAAGCCTCAGGCATATAATAACTGTAATAAACAATGTATTGGTACCCATAAGTCACATTGAGCTTATAAGCTCCGTACTGAGTTTCCATTATAAAAATTCTCAAGAAACTCAGACAATTTCTGTAATATCACAACACTATTGTGTTTTAATCTGGTCATAAATAAATGCAGTATATTTTAAACTAGCATTCGGGCTTGCGTACATATATTATAAACTTCGGCTTTTAAATTACCTCAATATAGCTTTACAATACTACAATACTACATATTTTATACCACTTGCCCATAATATTATTTGTATAACACTTAATGCTTCAAATTATTGTAAATAATAAACCTTCCATTAGGAATTGTCAGACTAAGAATTTCTCACACCCTTTGAATGTTCAAAACATTAACAAATAGGCCTTTTTTCAGTTTAAGGAGTTTACGTGTCCTTCTAGACACACCTAAAATTAATTATTATACCCCACCTGTAACTTGTGTCTTGTATTTACTCTATGCTCTTATGACAGCCAGAACAAGGCGGCAACCCGTCGTCACGTTTCACAGAGCCTCCATCAAGTCGAGAGGACTAGTCACGAACTTATACTTCACTTAATTAGCGTAAATAAGACAGTTTCGCGAATGAAAAAACAAACGCATCGTTTGGGGTCGACGTTTCCGAAACCGGATTGAAGTGTCTTTTGCTGGCGTCTTATTCCACACTTTATGCCACATTTATTTTTTAATGAGCACTTTATCGTGACTTTAATAATCCACGCGCCCGCTTTAGAGGATTTTGTGGATCATTCTCCGTTAAAATGTTGAAATTGACGGCTGTTCCATCCAGAGAAGTCCGTGAATACACTGAAATATAACAAATTATTGAACTTATATGTTACTATTTATCTTTTATAAATACAATATTTAGACTGAAATATTCGAGCTTGATATTTATTTCTTTGTTGCATATTACCGGATTTTGATGCAGGGCATTTTTTTAACTGTAGAGTTTGTAATTTCTAAATATGGCTCTCAAATTATCAAAACATTAACATTAGCAAATAGTGAGAGCAACAATATATCTTAACAAATAAACGCTAGTGAATTATTACTAATAATATATACACAAGTACTTATTTATGAAAAACCTTCGTTCTTGGGGAACTGCTGGAAATATGCAATTTGTATTTTTATTATTATTAAAATAACGTGCGGTAGGTGCAAATCAAATCTTGAAAATCGATTAAATTCGGTTACCGTTAAGAATTGACATAATATTGTATATCCAACAGGGTCTGAACAATAAGAATAAAAAGCAAGTCATTGTAATCTTATGTCGGAATCCTCTGTTCATCCGTGAACAAATTCACGTGACAGCTCAAAGTGCAGGCAATTTTTTTGTTTATTTAAAAAGTAAACCTGATTATTTACTTTTGTTGATAATTGTGTGGAATATTACAGACAGACAGATTTTTTTGCAAAAGTCAAAAAAAATTAATTATAATAAATATCTACTTAAAACTATTGTCACTAATACCGGCCTTTTTAATGTCTTAAAAAACAAAGTTTGATATTCCAAATTTTTTTAAATTTTGATGATGATCTAGGACCTAGGTGAAGTATTTAACAAATCTATAAGATATGAAAATTTGTAAAGTTTTTGTTTTATGCGCATACTAAATACTTTTTGCGATTTCTATAAACAATATTTCCAGTAGTACGAGTTACAATATATTTTCTAAAAATGTATTAATCAATGAATAGGATCCTATATAAATGTTCATCCGGGTCACGTACCACAGTTGATAGATGGAAAAGTCGTAAAGTGCTCGCGTTTCGATATCAGTCTATGAATTTCCGAATACTCGAAAAAAAATAAAAAAAATAAAAAAAGGCAGCAGAACGTCACTAAAAATGACTAATGATGTATGGCCAAGACCTTAGGGTTGGCAATGCGTCTTTTAGATCAACTGATCTTGGAGATGTTTATGGATGACAGGAATCGCTCAATATAGTAGAACTGTATGCTCGCTTACCTTCCTATATAATAGTTTTTTTTAAACTAACTAACTGTATTATAGTTCTATCTGACACGTAATATTCGTGTGTGGCACCGTACTTCTAATACGCTAACGTCATCGCCCCGTGCCTGCAAACACAATATTTCTTAAACTAATTATGCAAATCACAAAATGGAAATTTAAATATCAAGAGCTAAACTCATTTTAAACATGCTGTGTGGTCACAAGTCACTTTGCGTGATGCCGATATGTTTAAGTGTGAGTTGAATATTTTAATGAATTTACATTATCTCTATGTAAATTATAACCATAATTTTTCTACCATCGTTGTAGATATTATTTCTTTATATAAATTTGCGATTATATATCAATTTTATTAAAAGTTATAATAAAATTGACAACCATTATTTGCAACAAATAATTTTAATTATAGGCGCACTATCAAAATCCGTTAAAAGTTTAATGTTAAGTTTAAAGGTTGAAAATGTTTATATTCAACGCTTACGTTGTATATATTTATATAAGACTTATTTACTAATGTTTTTGACCTTTCGTATTATCACATATTATTTTGTTGGCAACATGAATAACAGTTTAGAAAGACTAATTCTAATAATCTTTAAACAATAGTTCACAAGTAGGCCCTCATTACTAGAAGGCAGTATATGTCTCGTGGTTAGTTTTATGTGTAGTCCGAACACCTGCCCCGGGCACACGCCAACCAACCTCTGTTCACACTGACATTTTTAATATACTTTTGTATTTTTAATTAAGTAACTTGAACAGTTGTTTACATTCTATATATTTATTTTTTTAATTGCATTATAATATAATGCACATTCCTTAACAAAAAGGTTTTTATTATTTTTATTTTATTATAATATATGTATATATAAGTAGTGGCAGACAACGGGGCAATCAGTCGACCAATATTAGTCTTGTTGATTATCTATAGTGAGTCAAAATATATATAAGGAATCTTTTTTAGAAAACCCTTTTTAAAACTGTTCGCTCGCAAAGATGTGTGTAAATAAGTTACAAAATGTAAATGAATAATCAAAATTCCATTATACAAGCGACTTTAGCCTGTGTCCTCGCTACGCGCAAGCAAAAGATAAGGCATACGTGTGCATTTTATTTATTTTAACATTTTTAAGGCGGCCGCGTTCGCGTGGGCGTTTTATTTTTTATTGGCAACTCGGTAAGTCACGAAGTGGGCACCTTGAGGGCTAAATAGCACCTACGATATCCTACAATCTCGAAGCACTTTTTACTGCCCACTGAAATAGACCATTGCCTCAGAGTCTGGTACACGCTAATGGTTGTAGACTCATTCTTTTTCTGTTATTAGACACGGAGAACCACTCCGTAAGTATCATAAAACGTGATAAGATTTAAAGGCACTATCATTTATGGAGGTACAATTTTATTAAGACTTGATTGTAAATAAAATAATTTTGCTTCGATGCCGCGAGTACAGGTACAGTAACCGTTACAGTATCAACTTTTAAATTATTGTAATAAGTAACTCTGATAATTATTTTTTAAATTTTCAAGCGAACATGGTGGCACTTTTGTTATTAATTGTATCAGAATCAATAACGACTTAGCTTTAAAAAAACTTAGAAATTTTGCCATAATAAAATAATGTTTTACATAATATAATACTAGATTCTTAAAAAATGAACACGAAAGCTT
>JAOSYY010000012.1:11883006-11899739 GCA_025727935.1 Hebomoia glaucippe | reverse complement strand
TTACTCGAGTATTAAATAAATATAAAAATATTGTATTTTAAATGTTCAACTACACCTTAGAACAATGAAGTATTGCGTTCTATACTCAACTGAGACTGTGATAAACCTTAAAAATAATGTGGTTATAACGTGCCTGTGTTATAACAAATATTATCATTGGTTAGAGCACTTCTATATTGTGCTGCATGCTATTATTCCAGTGGTCTTGACTGGGTCGTGGCGGGCTCGTCCTCTCATGCTTCGAGACACGCGTACAGCACCATTGTTTAAAGCTTATATTGATTAGAAAATACATATATTTTCAGTTTATTTATAGAATCAAGGTAGATATTAAGTTTGGATATGTTTAGATCGAGATAGAATTTATTATACTTAGTATATTCAAATTTCTTGACTGTATCTCCTTCGTTTGCTAAAAGTTAAAACTGAAAATAAGTCAATTGTTTCTCTTATTTTATGGGCGATACCAAAATACCTGTTTAACCAAGTGGTCAGCATTCTCTAAGTTCCTTAACATAGTCGAGTTTCTGAAATAGCCGAAAAACTAATTAAAATCGCATAGTTTGAGAGCCGAAGGACTGAAGGTTGTCTCGTAACAACTCGATAAAATTCCCGTCTGGCAATTTTATTTTGAGGCGCGCATTAACAACGTAGGTAATTAAGCATCAAAATGTCGCCACTATTCAGAGGCGTCGCCTTAAGTAATGGCCGCTACACAGGCTATAAAAGTGACGTCTTCGCCAGAAAAATAAACGGTAAAAACCGCACTTGAAACTTTATTTTCAGTCATTAAAACACTGCGTGTAACTTGATGGGTGTTGTAGTTCACTCCTTCGGAGTCCTACTAGTACTTTGACCATTAACAAAAATGTGTCTTACGTCACTCGTAAAAGAAAATTAAAAGCTCATAATGATTCTATCTATATCATTATGTATCAGCTAGATAATTGTTCGTAAACAAATGTAATTGTTAGAAAACGTCGATGTTTTAAAGGAGAATTTAGCTCTGACTTAGGTCTAATTTTAGAAGTTTTAAGTTAGCTAGATTTTTTCACATAGTAATAACTTGTCACTTGTTCATATACAAAAACTGAATGCGCTATTCAATTGGTCAATCAATACATTTAATTTGAAAGGATAGCTACTCGATACGTGAAGAACGCCGTAATTGGTACGATTAATGCTCACTCCCAATCGATTCTTTCTTTGTATCGACATCGGACATATTGAAGGCATGTTTGGAATGAATCGAGGTTTAACTGCCCACGCTCTTCTTGATAGAGATAAAATCATTAATGAACCGCTGAAATGGCTTGATGCTGATGAACAAGCACTTTGGAATGAAATTATTTTGAAATAAAGTCTGAGCGAGTATTACTTTTCGTTATGGACGTTAAAAATAAACAGAACTTGTCGATTAAATACTAGAGTTACTGTTTGTGGGTAAATATTCATATAAATAGGATTAGTTGTAATTATTTTGCAAGGCATCGAGATAGATGTAGTAGCTTATAATCAACTTAACATTAGCCAAATGACTTTCGATACTATTTAATTGTGGTAGGAGTACTAAAATGTGTACCAACGAGCGATTAAATTTGCTAGGCACATCATTACAAAAGCGTTACAAGCCTTTATTCTTATACACTTTGAACATCCGCATATCTTATACCTAGTTAGTTATGTATACACATACAATGTTCAAGAGTACGCCGAATCTCGCACGTGCGGCCACTGTGGGTGGTGGATCATTGAGTTTTTATCCTTTTAGCTTCTACGTTGACACGTGAACCCAAGTAAACAACCTTTGTGGCAGACCGGCTTTCGGCTCCGTGACGTTATCTTAGCATAGCGAGCCCTCTACAAGCAAACAGTAGGTATGACACGTAGGCAAAGCCTTAATCTTTATTGTTTCGTTATTTGCTAGCCGGATAATACAAAATCATAACAAAACTTTATAATAATATGCAGTACTAAACAATTTTCGCTTTTTGGGATTATATCATGTTTAAAATATGACTTTGCCGCTTATTGTTCAAGAAATTTAAAAGTTTCTTCTCTTATAGGTTTTGTAACAGTACTTATTATTATATGGATATAAAATATCAGTTCTGATTAAAATTATTGATTATGGTTGCTCAGTATGGGTTTAGCAGCATTTGTTAAAAATAAATAAAATCCAAATAATGCAATAGGAATGTAAAAATAATCTTTAAAGGTGTCGAGTTCAAATTAGGACTTTTACAAAAACGAAAATCATCACAGACAATAAGTAGAGAGTTGAGTTGAGGACGCCCTCCCATTCTCATTACCTCGTGTCACGAGTCATAACACTGATTAATTGGCCTCCATCACACCGATACGAGCAAATCAGAAAAAAAGACATCTAGAAGCAACGACCTTCCAATAACGAGCCGTCACTCACACCGGCAGGAACGCCGAACGGTTTGACAACCTCAATTTATATGCAACTCGATGCCAACCTTCTCAGTTTGAATGATAGGTAATAAAGTTATGTTAAAACCGCTTACCGGTTCAAGAAAATGATCTCGGTTTTAGTATTTTTTATAGTTTTATTCTTTTTATCCCGAAATTTGCTCAATTAGCACTTAAATGAACGTTTATTAGAGCAAATTACAAGTTTTGGGAAATAATAAAGGGTAAGATACAACGTAGCTGAATTTTACCGTCAACTTGGGTGGTAGGACAGATGTTGCGAAAATTCACAAAAAGTCACTTTGAGATTATCTTCGGTCGTTACTTGTTAGAGGGCGATACTGCATATATTACACACGAATCAATATCTCATGAATTTTAATATGTAGTGTTATAATACATCCAAATTAGTTGTATATTTGGATGCTCTTCGATTACATTTAAATACTCTTCCTAAGATTACTTATTTTGATACTTTGTGCCAACTTTACCACTCATTTTTCATTCCAAGTTCACAGCATAAAATTTTAAGCTATTAAAACAAGCAATCACAAAAATTATGACAAAAGTTTTTATTGCACGGCGGAGGCTTATAATTAAATTAGATTAGCAGTTAAATTTTGACGGTTTATTTTTCGAAAATTATAGATTGTACAGTTTAATATATGGCTTGTGCTACCAGGGTGGTATCGTTGAACGGTGGTTGCATGAAAATAATTATGCGACGCGAACAGCGATTGTGGCAAATTGCCTTCACCGCGGTCGTGCAATAACTCCTCCAATAGCCCGCTATTAGTGTCGAAACAGTGCAAACAAACGGATGTAATGAACCCACCATTGACGAACTTAGCTCGACCACCTTCGACGTTGGAAGCATTCGTAAATCTAACAGTTAGTAGATAAAAACGCCAATCAAAATACGTATACAGTAAGCCATCTATAACGCGGTACCCTTATACCATGTTTTCATATTACGCGATGTCAAACCCCCGTGTAACGAGGCATTTTTCGACATTATATATATTTATGAACTTTGCAATTTATAATTTTATTTGAAATAAAATATTTGGTTTTAAGCCATGACAAGTGCAAAGTGTACCTCAGTTAACGAAAAATTCTTCTACGTGAATAATTTAGACAACGTTATACGGAATCGTAAAAACAGGAGTACCTACTCGTACAACGCATTTTCCTATAACGCGGAACCAATCTACCGTGCTATCGGAGAGATTACTGTACCTTACTCGTACTAGTAAATAACCAAAATAGAGAAATCAAGTATTAGATGTTTTGTTGCCTTAATGAATCGAATGTTATTAATAATAAATAATATGTCCCTTTACTATGTAGGTTTATCTAAATATAAATAAGTAAATATCAACTATTAATTTTCTTTTCATTTACAAAAATATTGTGCCAATATATTATTACTGAGAGGTAAAGTAACTTAGGCATATCCTTTTTTGAAAGCTCGTAGCTCACGACCTACATACAATAAGGCTCTTCGTGATTCATACATTGCGCATGAGCACACTCGTTTCATGTAGCCTTTGAATTAAACACGCAGAACTGATATCGGTAGATTATCATCTAAATGGGTTTGCGTTGTTCGTACCTCTTCGTTATTTTATTATCGTTTAAACAAAAAAGGCATATATTTTTATTGAAGCTGCGGTGAAACTGCAAGAAAGTTTAGTTGCCCTTCATATCTATATTTTCTCCTTAAGCAATCAGCTACTGTTATTGAAAATTAACAACGAACATATGACTTTCTGTTGTACTATTTTCAATATAATTTAACTATTAACATTAGAAGAAGAAGGTGTATTAGTGTTGATAATAACTATACCGTAACATTGTTTTAAAAATTTATTTCTCGTAATGACATAGGGTACTTGCTGCCTTTTAGGTACTCTTCTTACATAATTCAAACTTATTATAGTATCACTTTAACTTAAATATTTACAGTTACTTCTGTTCTGATATTACTTTAAAAACTACAAACGTTGTTTAATTATACATATAAACTATAATAATTATTCAAGTAATAAAATAATTCCCACACGATTTACGTTAAGTGCACGATTTAATAGCAAATTCGACATTTATAAATAATATATAATTTATTTAAAAAATCACCAGCAAGAAATGGGTCGGTCATTAAAATTTTAGTATCATCGAAACTCAATATTAAGTAAATTTCCTGAAAAAACAAACACTCGATATTCTCGTATATGTAGGTATAATGAACCAAAAAGCCCTTTTACTAATGTCACACTGTACTACTTCTGCCTAGACTTTGTCTGTTGATTAGTCACTATTAATAAAATATTACAATAAACTATTTTAAACACCATAAATGTAATAATATGATTATATGATAGATTATTGACCATTAAATTGTGCCTTATCAACTTAGTCCCTTAATAATATTTACACAAATGCTTATCTAAATGATAATAAAAATTTTCATGAAAGCCTAGTTTCGGAGATAACTTAGTTTTTTTACACGACCTCTCGTCGTGTATTTTTGCAGGTAATAGGTATTACCTCCTTCCGTTCTTATTTGATGCCTTTAAAATATCTACATGATAGAGATCGCTCATGACTTCCGTCTGACCTAAGCAATGTTATTCCTGATACCACACGAGATTTAATGGTTAGTATAACGCATCTAATATATATGTAGATACATGCAACTGTCCAAGCAGGTAACTCATTAGGAAATCAGAAAAGATAACTTGGTAACGATACGAAGAGAAACTTAAATAGCAACTTAAAGTTATTTCATAATTAAATACTTAGTTTATGAGAAGCTAGGATAATAGTAATCTATATTTCTAGAAGAAATGTCAATCAAATTCGTATATGAATAACTTATTATTAAATATGGAAGACAACGATTTTGCTGTATTTACTTATAAGGCACACAGAATTCTTACATTTATATAAAAGCTTTCTGTAATATAACATATTATTTATGTTAGGTTGGATAAAATATTAGTTACGGGTAACAACTTATGAAACTAGTCTGTCTAAGAATGCATGCTATTTTTATGTAATATTACATTAATGATCTATATAATATGGCACTTTGTGCTATAGCATAAAATATATTTTTAATATATTGGACGAAATCGGCCCTCTATTTAAAATACTGCCTCAGATGTCATACACAAAAATTTTACAATCAACTTAATATATGGGAAGACCTTAGTATAAAATTAAATGGCAAAAGAAGATCTATAATTTAAGAAAACTATACAATCACAAACATATTTACTGACCAAGAAATATTTTAACTAAATTAGTATAATAGGAACATCGGTGCAATATCACTCGCAAACGAAACACAACATTATTTTAGGCTGTCTACTTATCTTAAAATATTATCACAGATATCAGGTTAAATTATGAAGGGATCGTCACCAAGGTCGCCAAGGCTTTTCTTCAGGTGGTCTTCGAGTAACTAAAGCTAAAGGAGAAGGTTCGTCTGTAGGAGGTGGTGGCGAATCCCATCCTGAGCTTGCAGGGGAAAAGCAACGAGGTTCTGATGACGCTGATGATACGGCGTCTCTTGGAGATAAAGGCACGAGATTTGGGACAGCTCCCAATGTACTGGCATTGACTCCGGCCGGTAATACCAAAGCGATGTCTCCATTGGATAAGCGCGTCGGCACTAAACGAACGCCAGACCCGGCGCCAGCTGAAAGTATAATCTATTTTAAAAATCGCCTAATTAAACAATTTATCGTGTAGGCAGGTAGGTATTATAAAACATACTATTTTAGGTAAAATAATATAGTTATACTGACAAAAGTTTTATTATTTTTTTTGCCAGACGTTTACAAGGAAATGGCTGCAGAAACTTAATAACGTATTTTGTATTTCTCATCCTGTTGTTAACTTACCTGAGATAAAAATTGTGGAGTGTTGTGTAGGATTTACAACATCTTCCGCATCAGAGGGCGGAGTAGGCGCTGTCGCTGGTCGACTACCAGGAGTGTTCACACAACCTTCCAAATGACGGACAAGACGTCTCTTTAAACCGGAGTCCAGCCCCGGAAACTTCGCAACTTCAGTCAAACAATGTCGATATCCAGCTCGAAACCTATCCGGCGAGCCGGCCCCTTCAGATCTCAGCCCTTCTAAATGCTTCACTGTCATCTCTAGTATGTCGGCCTTTTCAAGTTTCGAATGCCTCGCTGGCTGCAATAAAAAATCATTTAAGCATTTCACAGCAATTTTAAGCCGCGTCAGCCATTAAGAGCAATATGTTCAAAGTAAAGTGCTCTTTATGAGACAAGATGAAATACTTACGTCTTTTTTCATCGCGTCGAGGATCAGCGCCTTGAGCTCGTTGAGACAATTATTGATGCGCGCACGACGCCTCTTTTCCATTATCGGCTTGTTGCTCTGAAACAAAAGATAAAAGGCATTAGTTTCAAAGTTTGAGTGCAGAAAATTGTATTAGTACCGTGTAATGATTGTGAATACATATAAGTTACTTCTCATTCAACTTAATTAAAACTTATCCATATACAGGATACAGGTATAAATAAAAAACAATTCTAGTTTTCTTTACTTTTAGAAAATGCGAAAGTCGATATCTGTTGTTATAAACAACTATTCATTTATGTAAAGAATCTCATATTCGTACAAAATTCTACTTTTTATTTATTGAGATAAATAATTCCTTTGTGCTTGTAGTTTTGTAGTTAAGTTGTCAGGAAAAGCGCGTGACGCCGAAGGCATTAGCAATCGCCACCGTGTCCGACGACGCGTGCGTTGATCAAGGTGAAGGCCGATTCGCGCTAGACGTGACATTTGGTCACGCGAGAAACACGTGACTTAATTAGCTAGTAACCAGTGACAAGAACAAGTGCTGTCTACCAATTTATCCAAGACAGAAACAGCTAAAAATCATAGTTTCTAGGCTTCAATCTATTCAGATTCCAATCTTAAAATAAATTAAAGTTAGTCCGATCCTAGACAGAAATAATAGTACATGAAGGGTTTTCTAAAGTGGCCATTTTAAATGTAGCCTTGCATAAAACCTACCGTTTCAGTATTCATGATAACCATCGTGTTCATTTCATGTTATCTCAATGCCACGCCACAAGAGACAAGATGTATAGATCTGCATATTATAACTTGACAGAACAATGCGATTTTAAATACAATATACAATTTAAGTCTAGCCATATTTGATGTGTAAATAATGAGCGCAGTTCATTTTGTTTTACATTATTTTTGGGATCGCTTAATTAAGACATGGCTTTTGTTTCTTATCACTAAAAGTAATCATAAAAATTTAGATCTTGACGTTAGAAAAAAATTGTTAACATGTTATTTGTTAAATGACTCGTCTGTCTTATCTGTAGTATTCAGTAAGTCAAGTGCAATTGGTTAATTTAAATGGCTTGTGGCCTTGCAACGTCATGAACTTTGGTGGCACGTGTATGGTGTGAGGCGAGTGTGTCGTCACGATAAACGTCTTTGATTATACCCAGATCACAACGCCCAGGGAGCTAGTGATTTTTAGCTGTTTAGTCTCATGTCCGTCAAATACCGGTAAATTGTTTAAGGACGTTTCGCTGTATCTGTGAGGGTTAAGTCACTTTCGCATTTAATATACTTAGCAATAAACATATAACATATTATTTTATTAAAAAATAGACATATAGATCACATAGATCGCATCTACGGAAGCCATATTGGCCGTAAGTTTGTCACGTTCATTTCTTACAGGATACAAAATTGAAATACACAACACGGCTGAAGTTTTGGCGCAGACCAAGTATGTAACCTGTTCCGAACGCTTTATAATTGATAGCTATTAGTCTATATTAATAGTAGACGATAGTTTACGTAACAATTGGCGAGTGACACACCACAGAATTAGACTGCGGCGCCGTCTGGCACACGTGTCTACAATCGCTATGCAATCTGATGGTGATGCCCGGTGACACATTATATATCCTAGGCAGCTTTTCGAGGTGAAGATAAGATAGATCAGAACTAATTTGGAAGGTCAAATATAATAAAATTAAATTTTGTGTGCGCTGTTGTCAGGTGAAATTGGAATATAATTTATTTAAAATAAGAGTAGAAAAGACATTACTGCAATTAACTGCATTTAAGAATTGTTTCAGGGGTCACTTTCAACTAGCTATTTTTCACTCTTTGGCACAGACCCAGCACCTATTTGTTTACCGCGTAATTTATTCATTCGCTATTTGTGCATTAAACCTAAACTTATTCATTCGTAAGTACTCTTTCCTTAGTTGAATATTTACAAGATATTTAGACATTATAGAGTTATGTCTTCGTTATCGAATCTACGCAATAATCACCTACAAATACAGCTGAAACAAAAAATATACGCTCCCTGACCTAGGCAACTTTTAAAGCTAATGCCTGAATCCAAAAATATTTTTGTTGGATCTTTAGCTGCGGTCGTGCCAATGTTCTGAATTAATTACAAGCGTTATTGTCTCACATTCCTGTAACTTCAATATAGTGGAATTCAGCAGTAAATTTGGAAGATATATAAGAGAGTATTCTTATTATTTCATCATTGGTTACGTAAATTTTGTTGTATTTCTAAGTAAGTATTTTCATAAAAATATACTCTCATATTGCTTGTCACAAATAAATCGAAGAAAAGCCTACCATAATTTAGTAACATACATAATTATGTGGCGTTAGATATTAATCAATACAAGATTGTCGTCGGTCACCCTTAATACCTAGTAAATTGGCACGCATCGGCTTGAACGTTTGCAGGACGTATGCGGGCGCGTCGCGTGCCAATGCGTGGGTGCCGGCGCTTCCGGCACGCTCGCGATTCGCACCAACGCGCAATAATGGCTATATTCACATCTATATACGAAGCCGAGATTAAAGGATTCTATAGGACAGATATTATATATTTAATTTGAAATATTTCTTTATTCACATGTAGGCATTGATGTAAGCGCCAAATTACGCCAACAACAAAAAGCCAACCGCCCCATAGTTGTTTACCTTTAATTGTACACTTACTACTTCATTTTTATCTTATTTGTATAAAATGTCAAAAATAGCGTGCTAATTATTAAAATTATTGCAGATTAATATCTAATGGTGGACGCACATTAGTGTAGGCGGGCGGCGACGACGGCGTCGCACGTCACGTCGTCGGTCGCTTCGTGTAGGCGCGCGACGCGCTCGCCGCCTCTAATCGCACCAGTGTTTATCGCATGAATCGTGATATATCTCTCGCCTACTATATTCACAGAGTGTTCACTGAATAGGATTCTTTCTATGGAAATTCCGTTTCGTATATCATCTTAATAAAAGACGATAGATTCAGATTCAATTGTTAGACGAATAAAAATAAACACTATATCTATTTAATTGCTAAGGAGGAGTTTACAGTGTTTATATTATATTTAAGCGATTGAAGTAAGTAGACACGACCATAGCTAAGATGTAATATCAATTGTAAATAATCGCTTCTCATTACATCTTACACAGTGGCGGTTCTATCGGGAGATTACCACAGCACAAGTGTGATTTTGCCTACATACTAGATATTGATTTTTAATTAATTAATGCTAACAACACAGACCTGTAAGATTAAGGATATAAACTAAACCATTTTCATCCTGATCAACCATACGTTCAATGTCCAAACATCTCGGTAATGCATTGTGGGCGACTATTACGTTCCCACGACAATTAGCACACGGGTGCCCACTCTGTCCACCTCCCACGCGACGTGAATCATGAGCGTCTGGCGCTACAGGGCTGCCAACATTTTATCCCCAAATTACTAAATGGACCCTTCGTTAAAGAATTTGGGCGTCATGCTCCCACCCACTTGTCTTCAGATTAAATCTTAAAAACAAAAATAGTGTCGTAACATATCTATGGTCCAGCAAATGTATTTAATAACTGTCTAAGAATATTTTGGATGGAAAATAAAAATATTGTCTGTTTGTTCGGATTAATTAAAGTTTAATGAAAAAACAAAGAGTATTAATCAAGGCTTTTTGGTGGTCTGACTTTTATCTTTGTTAACAGTCAATTTATACAAACATTTAAGGTATTCATTGGTATTAATATTGGTTAACTAGAGAATTATCTCAACCAACGATATCATAACAAATTTCCTCATTAGATACCTATTAATTACTGTAAACTTAAGTAGGTGAGTGTATTGATTCTGGCAATCTAACAAATTGCATCTATTTCTTCACCGCTCTGTAACCGGAATCCACTAATTAATCGCAAGAATTAGATGAACGAGCGCCATTAAATACGTTTTTCGCAACAAATTTTCTAGGTTGATAAGATAAAATTTAAAACATTTTTGCTGAAAGATACAAGTAATAAAGAAACCTAACCTATTTAAAATACCATTAATAGCGTTGTCCTCGTCTAAATTAATAATAAAAGAAAATTCCTTATTTAAAACGTTGTTCTATTTAGGTATTAATAATAGAATTACAAGTACTGCTCCTACACCCAACGCTATATTTTAATCTTCGTGTATTAGTATGCACAAATAAATACAAACTTGAGATTATATTTAAAACATAAGTATTTAAATGATTGCAACACGAGCATGCATGGTTAGCGAGTCGATGCGAAGACGTAACGTCACGTTTCCTCGTGAGTTGTAAATGTTCCTTTGTGTTAAAAAAACAGTAGACAAGATCCACGATTCTGTATTTAATCAGTAACTGGCTTATGCTTGAATTATGAAACCAATAATTCTTAAAAAATAAATAAATACTCTCGTTTTTATCTAAAACGTATAATCACGACGCAAGCATTTATGCAAAGCATTGAAAAAATTTTGACTAGCTTAAAAATAGTTTTTATTTAGTTAGTTTTAAGTTACTTAGCGACAAAACACATGGATTAAGAATAGAATTTTTAAATTGTCATTTACACAAAACTTAAAAAAAATCATACTTACGAATTGTATTTTTTTAACGTAAAGGTCTTTAAAACAATAAGAGGGATGGCAGTTTTAAACTTTTTTACCGTATCTAATGTAAGGTTCAATTTGTAATATACCAATTGCAATGTATAATAATAGATCGAATAACATTAGATTCCATACCAGTCAATATCTCGCTATATAAAAGCACCTTATTGATCAGGAAGTAGGAACGTGATGATTAATAGTTTATGGTTAAATGATGAGTGCCGGATATAAAGTGAATAGGTCTCTGTGGATGAGCCGACGCGGACGTGCACATAATAACATACTAATAACCAGTACAGAGCCATGTATGTATTTTGTATAATTACTCGCTCTGACGCAAATTGTATATGAATATTTATCTTATTTCTTTGAAATCCCTGTTAAAACAACATGAATAGAATTATTTTTTATAATTTTAAGTAACTTATTGAGTTAATTATTAGAACTATAGGAATTGAGCTGATCGGATTGGTCCAAAAGTGTAGTATCTAACGAATACAGCTAATTTTTAGCTCCCATTCAATATATTTCAAAGATCATCGCATAATTATAAAAAGTTAATTCCCTCTTGTTCGTGGAAATCAAAAGTATGTTATTCATTAATAGCATGATTAGTATATACTTAGTAATAAGGTATCAATAAAAAAAATACAAACTTTTAAATAAACATTATCTATACATAATTTTATCTACTCATCTTGTTATAAAATTGCTATATCTGTTCCATCATAATGATACCAAGATAAATACGAAAAATTAAATGGTAAAGAGTAAATACCTTCAACGTTTATTTTGATTTAAATACGAACGCCGCTGAATGAGACGCCGAGTCTCCCTAAAATTAATAAATGAAAACAAAAGAAAATCCTATTCATAATCGCTAATTACACTATCGTCATTAGTTAGTATACTTTAAATTTTCAATATACAATTTATTGAGTATATTAAATTAAATTTAAAGCTTACCCTTCTATTATCTCCAGGTTTCTTCGGATCAACCCCATTTGTAGAGCTCATAGTGGCAGGATTAGCCTGTGCACCAGGCACTCCAGCTACACCGGTCACCATAATGTCAAAATATTGTCACCAATGTTACCTTTCACACAACAGTTTATTCAGATTAATCACTGCATAGCGTACGTAATATTTACGAGTTAATTAATAGCCACACGACTGTCGCATGCGACCGTCGGCGCGCGACTGAAATCAGAATTTTAATGCGAGTAGCGACTTTGCACTTTGCAGTTTGCTGTTTACGAGTTTACGACTACAGCCGACCGGGCGACTGGAGGCGACCCAGGTATGCGATGACACAGACTATGATATATGGCGCATCAATTTTAATAATTACTAATATTTATTATTAATAATTCTAACTACATATAAATGTTTATATATGAATATCATATAGCAGGAATCGTTGTATAAGTAATTTGAAAATAACAGTTAGCGGCTACTCCATTCCCTAACATTACACTTAAACACGAAAAACAAACATTGATTGCGAATGGGTCTCCTTTAATTTCAATCTCCCGAATAAATATTGAATAATGATCTCTAGTTTTCCTAAAATTGTATCGGAAAAACTTCGCAGGAATTAGGTAGGTATTTAAACTTCATAGTCTGTAATATAGGGACTATAAAGTTACCTAGCTGATACTTTTACTGTGTAATCATTTAGGGCTTAGAATATCGAGAGCTCGTGGTTCTCCGTTTGATTCTGCCACGAGTCACGAGCGCGTGAGGTGGGCACGCGTCGACTTCGTAAGCACACGGTTCGTGAAGCCTCGCGTGGCGCACGGGTTGCCTAACACGAGAGTTGGTTACTGCGAAATATGTACTGGGGTCTAATTCATTTTTGTTTGCCGGCAACATACCGATGTTTCATCTTCATTAATTTTATGTATATATAACGATGTTAACATGTAAAACTTTAGTTCTTTACTAGTGGAAGTCTCGCTGAAATCGATTCAACCAGTTCAAAGTTTAGATTGAATAAACAGACTAAAAATTATATTATAACGTTAAAAAAATATTATATTATAATATAATGCTTATATATACTTTCATATGCCTTTTAAAAGTAACAGATCTTCTAAATAAAAAAGGCTATTATGTTGGTGTCAAATATTAGCACTCCTATTTTATTTATTTTAATTGACTAAAGACATTCAGTGGTTCAAAATCAAAATTTAAGTGTAATTTAGTTAGTCAATATCTTTCTTAGGAGCGTAATAGTTGTTTTATGTATTTTTACCATCATTTATATATTATTATACTACCTTAGATATCCACATCTACGAATCCAAAATTAACCCTTTAATTTCGCTTTATATACGTATATAGATACAAATAGAAAGATTACAAACGAAACTCCGGTCAATTTAAAGTATAAAGTATATATTTTATGTAACAAAAATAAAGTAGTCCTGCAGTAGAGAGAATGTGTAATTTATTACTTTATTTTATTTCAAGAAAAAATAGGCTCCTTTATTCCAGATGGATGATGTCCCAACGAACAAAGTCATATGCAGTTGACTCATTATTATATTTTAATTTACAAATGTTCAATTAAGAATTTAGATCGTATTAGAGATTCTGAAAATTATCTCCAGAATACATTACATTACATTACAATTCATCCTACAAAATAAAGAATGCAAATAATTGATTAATATTATTTGACAATTAAAGCATTCATCATCAGCATTACATCTTTAAATAAGTATATAACTTTTTACAATAGTATTCAACAAATCCAAAAGAATAACGTTTCAATTTTTGAGTCGGCGTTTCTGTGTATTATTAAAACACTTAGCCCTTTTATAAATTTGTAAATATCTTTCCTTTTTACTAAAACGTTTTTAGATTAATAGAAAATTGATAAGAAACTTTCGATATTATTTAGTTTAAAATATACATAACACAGTATATTCGTAGAAAAAGTATAATTTCTTGTCTATCCTCATCCTTACTGACTATTTAGTATTCTGTCTTGGCATAATGCATGCACCGCCGATTGGACCTTAGCATTCATTTAGCATAATTTAGTTCATGTCTACGACACACGCTCTAAAGTCTAGTGGATCAAAGCTGACCGCGACGTGTACATTCAGCCTCTACTTTGCATATTATGCAAGAGCTAGGCATTGTGCTCCTAATGATGCCTGTTTGCAAGATGCGCCCAGCATTCGGTCTGTATTTTATAAGTTGCGTCTCGCGATTATATACACATAAATTCAAGTATTTAATGAAATCCATCTTGTTGAAGATACATACCGTATTGTATTATCACATAACTCTAGGGTTTGGCCACCACATGTTAATTTATAGAGCTGTGCTTTTATAGAGAAGTTTAAAGACTCAAATTGTCGAAATTATGTAAAATGCAAACCTTCCGATTAAAATGAGAAAATGTTCCTGTAAAAGGAAGTAGGGGAAACTTACTAATATGTTATTGTTATATGATTTATGTGATTGTATCAAAATTTAATAATTCTGTATATCTAAAACTCTACAACGAATAGAACATAAATAAGTTCCTTGCCTAACATAGAATAATATTATGCAAAAGTGTAGCCTGAGGACACGGTTCTTATTAACATGGACCACGCCTGAGGTCTCCATTTAAATTGGTCTCTTCTAACGACGTCCGAACTTCTTGAATACAAATGTTATACCTCTTTCTTACCTTGCTCGTAATATAGACTAAAGAGTATGCATAAAGTAAACCAAGAGAGAGCTCAGTAGTTAAGCAGGAACGTATTATGTGGACTTCTCCCTTTTTTAGAAACCAGTTACTTTTGTTTGTGTAGAATAAAATAAAATCTTAAAATAAAATTGAACTGTAAGGAAATATTTAAGAGTATAATATTTTGTGGTATGAAAATTGTATCAATTAAGCATAGTATTCATTACAATAATTTCTATTTATATTAAATCAATGTTTTAGTACAATAATAAATAATTGTATAATTGTTTATACTCCGCCTACATAATAAACACAAAACTAACTATTTACAGTTGAAGCAAATACTACTATATTCCCTTATTTATAAAAATATTCTTAGAAAATACAATAAGTTACAAAAAGCATAGGTAACTGTTACAATTTAACGGTCCAGATATTTTTTATCTTTGTTAAAAAGCCGCCCACTGCTCCTATTGAAAAGACATTCGATAGACAATAGAAATGATCTATTTTAAAATATTTTATGACCAAAAACTAGAGCAAATATTTTTAATGGTTATTTTTTTCATATTTCGCTTTACTGCTGGAACTGTTGTTTTAATGATATGCTCTAAGTAGTCAGATTTAAATGTTATCTATAAATCGTTGCATTTCAAAATATTATTTGAATTTATAAGAGTTACATTTCTTTAACGACTTCAATAGAGATTGTTTCCTGTATAGTTTCAGATACTAAAATAAAGTCCTCAAGAAGAGGACATTAATTATGCCAATCACCACTTTTATTGTGTATTTTATCTGTTACCGCCGTGACATTTTGTTACGCTGTTAGTGATTTCCAGCATTTCACCTTTCCTAACGAGAAGGCAGTCGCAATAAAACTTCTGTCCACAACAAAAGGGTTTCAGTTCTCCGAAACACCGCAGCGGTCAGTAAATAATTGGTGACGAATAAATAAATAGCCAATGAGGCGAATGGTAATATGTAGCGGTCCGAAACGAATTCTGAGTTGTGGAAATAATTGAACACGGTGTTGGTACTCATTAGCGACTAACACAATAGGTCCCTGCAGAAAAAGATACAAAGCTCAGTAGAAAACAATAAACATTTTAGACAGGCACGGGTGTCAGACCACATACGTGTTTACAAGAACTACCTACTAACTTACTACTATTTCATCTTTAAAATGAAGGCCTTCACTATATTCAAAAATAATTACATGTATACTTATACTCATAGTATCAAACTAACAGCTGTCTGTTTGTTCCAACTAATCTCCGATATGGCCTGATCGCTTTTGCCAGGAATTTTACTGATGACATAAATTTATTTTATTTAATCATGATATTATAATATAAGAAGGCCGCTTGTTTATTGCCAAATAAGTGCATGTTTTACATACTAACCCTCCTTTGTAATCATTCATATAGCTCACTAAATAAATAAATAAAGTATTTATTAATAATGCACTATATGAATTTGTTACTAATTAATGATAAGAACGTGTGAATTCATTAACTGCAACTTTCTTAATAAGAATATGATCTTTTTTTTTTATTGTTTCTGAAAAGCTATACAATTTGGTTTCTTATATTTAACACCAGTAAGTGGACAATGATTTTG
>JAOSYY010000012.1:11864152-11877705 GCA_025727935.1 Hebomoia glaucippe | reverse complement strand
CAGGTAACAATTTCAAATTCGAATACTCGTCGTTAAGAAATACAATAACTTTTAACGTGTGATTTGTGTCGTCAAAGTATGCACTCCTCGAGAAACTTAGTTAAAAATTAAAATATCAATAAACACATACCTGTTCCTCGGTGCTTGCGAAGAACAGATAAAATAGATTAGCGCCTAGATCGATGGCTGCAGCTAAATAGAACACCTCCCGCCACTGACCCAGCGTTTGCTGCATTCATCATAAGTAAACATATATTATAAAAATCAAAAGACAAATATACTTTATAAAAACTTAAACAAAATGCTTTATCTGAACGTAAACTCGTTTTAAACAGTCCAATCATAAGAATTCTTAATATGAATTAAATGAAGAATCGTAAAGTTATCGAAGCCTAATCCAAAGCAGGATATAATTCCGCGCGTACTATAGGGACATGACAAATTATTTTTAAAAAACATATCAAATTAAAATTAGCTTTTTTATTGTTTATTACAGTGTCTGCGGTAAATTTAATTATTGTAATAACTAAATCATGTGATATATGTAATTTATTTACGGCTTATAATATTGTTACGTTTTTTAGCTAATTAATATAATTTTACAATACCTGATCGGAACTGATAATTTGTCCTATAACATATGGCGCCATAAATCCACAAATATTACTAGCGGCGTTGGTTATCCCGTACATAGTGCCCGCAAATTGCGGCGACAAATCAATGTGGTTCATTTGATTTCCTATAGAATACCAAACAAATCAGATACCAGAAAGTATTGTTGCCTTAACGAAAATCAGGCGAAATATACATGTTTTTTTCAGTTTAAAGTTCATGCCAATATTCAAATAGGGATTGCGAGTGAAGTCAAATTTTGGGATACAGGCCTGAGTATCAATGACCAAACCGACAATGGGCGTAAGTATCTACATTAAAATGTATCTCTGGTTACAATGCGCTAAAAATGTATAAAAAATTATTTGCCTTTAAATAAATAAAATTATTTGCCTTTTTTTACTATTTTTTTCAGTAATATATAATTTACAGACTATATACCAGCGTATACTGCGCCACCAAACGCAGATGTGATGCTGAGCAGCAACATTACTGCTATACGATCACAGCCAGCCCAAGCGATGCCGAGCAAACCAAAGGCAGGTACAAAAGCCGCTGAAAAGTGACAAATTATTTTTACCCAATAACCCAACCTTAACACCTTGAAAAAAAATCCTTCTCTACAAATTTTTTATGAACAAAAACATAGAACTCATGGATAAATGGTATTTTAAATTTTCTGTAAATCAATTACTATTGATAACTCTACTGAGTTAACTCCTTTTACTAACAAATATAGACATTGAATTTCTAAATAATAACTTACCGACGGTGTTCCAGAGTTTCATACTGTTCAGTCGAGAAATACATCCTTTAGCGAGTAACCAGTCAGCGAATATACTTATAATAATACCCGCTATCCACGCCGTTAAGTAGGGCAATGCTGACAATCGCGCATTCTGTTCCATATAATTACATTATATTTTAAAGGGTCGGTCAATATGTACGTACATACAAAAAAGCCAATTGTGATAATTTGTACAAGTATTTCAGTTACAAAGTTCAAATAGAAGTTAAACATGATAACGAATTGCAAGCTCGTTGTATTCATGATATTCTGGTTTGAAACCGTATTTATAACCTCATTTAAAATCTTGGTATAAGAGATTTATTTATCAATAATAAGATTAAATTTAAGGTAAACGATTTTACAATGTCAGATGTTGTACACCTTATTAATACATTGAAAAAAATTAACCTGTAGATATTTATTTAGAATTATGTTCTAAAGTCATCCACAATCTAATATATAAAATTCTCGTGTCACGATGTTCGTTCCCATACTTCTATGAAACGGCTCGACCGATTCTTTTAAAATTTTATATGCATATTCAGTAGGTCTGAGAATCGGCTACTATCTATTTTTCATCCCCATAAATGTTAAGGGTAGTACACCCTATATATTATTTTTTATAGTTTAAACATTTCTTTTTATTATTTTATGCTACAGCATATAGAAATACATACATCCCCAAAATTTCGCCCCTCTACAATCAATGCCTATTTTTTATGTGGCAAAACAACGTTTGCTTTGTTAGCTAGTGTAATTATAATCTTTCGGCTCCTATATATTTTTTTACAATAGAAAAAGATAAAAATAATGGTTGTTGAATACTTACTGAAACAATATCGAAATGTAGTATGTTATTCATATAAGTCGGCAACTCTGTGAGTTGAGTATAAAACAGCCACGACTGGCCACACTGAGCTATAAGGATTGCCCACAGTGGCAGACAAGTTAGAAATTTACACCATGGTATTGACATAGATTCTTTGTCCTCCTATAAAAATAAATATTTTATTCATTAATTGATAAAACTTAATAACAAAGGTATAAAATTTAATATGGCGTTTTATAGCTCTTGGCTTTAATAGTAGGTATATCAACTTCAGAATACTAAATTACAATTTAATCATTTGCAAGTATAAACTTTAATTTCCATACAATTTGGAGTCAGCTAAAATTGGATTTAGAGATTTTATTTTAATTCCATTTTTGTTAATAACAAAAAAATTAAAGTGATAAGATTAAATATACTCATAGTAAGAAAATAATCCCAGTAATATTTATTCATAACACACTTCTACAAATATGAATCATTACCACTTTTTGAAAAATACATTCCATAACTAAAAGACATCAAAAATCTTAATGAATTATCGCTAAAGCGATAAATAAATGTAATTGTTAATTAGTTGCAATGATTGATACAACTACTTCCTATATAAAATATGTTCATTGTTCTGATAAACTACTACAAACTCTTATTAATCATAATTGCATAAGAATTAATATTAAGACGAGTTATTTGTCGACTAATTTAAAACATACTTATTAATTATAATATATAGTATACATATAAGTATTTTTAAATAACTAGGTTAATAAAATGGGCGAGGTGGGACACACTATAATTTCAGACTTGATACTATATCTGGCAATACCACTACATCTGCACATATACACATATGGGCATATAAAAAAATTCCTTGGCTATTTAAAAAAAATCAATTGCTTATATTATACAATATACTAATGTCTACACAACACCATTGGATTTCATACCCCTACAACATTGAAAATAATATTTTATTATACTAACAAATATATGTACATGCAATTATTACAGTTATGTACGATTTACATTTTGTCACAATATTATTATCCCATAAATGAATATGTCTATAGTCTAGCGAATTTTGTTTCAGTATAAAAACTACGCCAATCAATTTATGTGATATTTAAAATTATTGTATATGACCTTACGTTTAGCAGGACTGAATTTAAAAAAAAATTGTTCACCTGTGGTCCAATAGACTGCGTTATATATTCTACCTCCTTTGGACAAATTCTAGGATGCTTTTGTGGCGTGTCATAGATTAAAAACATCCATGCAATAAACCATACAATTCCGAGACCGCCAAAGAGGTAGAAGCATAGAGGCCATCCTCCACCTAACTCTAGTGTGCACAACCAACCTGATATGGGAAGAGATATCACTGTGCCTATGTTTGAGCCTGAAAATTTATAAATATATCATATTACTACACAAAACCTTAAAGTTTTAATAATCTATCTGAGTTATTATTCAAATGTGTAAATTTAGACAATTAGATGGAGCTAAATTTTTGAAACAAGCATATTTTTACTACTTAATATTAATATACCAATAAATAACTGACTAAAAATGATAATACATTTTAATATTCCATGTTATAGACAACAATGAGAACTATGTCAGAATTAATATTCATTTTGAAAGAAGCATTGTTAAAAACTTTACATTTTCTGATAATATAACATGCAATAAATAACCTTGGATAATTAATATCAACTGTCCCATTAGGTTGTTAACTGAGATAATGTTTAATATGATCTATGTGTGAGAGTGGGTGGGAATAATTATAAAGTTATTTAAAAGTACAAACATTTAAATAAATATCTTATTCACAAGCATTAGACTATGATAAGTACCATCTGGTATCATAATTAGTGTCGTTTTGATAGTCATATGAGTGATAATATTTTGATCTATAATTATAAATTTTAAAATATATTATATATATTATATGTTTGACTATTTCAAAAATAAAATAAACAAGAAGATTACAAAATATTACAGTTCAATTTAATCTACCTTAGTATTTATACATCCCAAATGATGCAATAAATAAGGTGTAATAATACCAATAATTAATTTTACTCACCAGCATACACATAGGCAGCAAACTTAGATCTCTCCAAAGGTGGTATCCACCTAGCCAGCATTGCATGCATAGCAGGATATGTGACTCCTTCGCCCAAACCTTCAAGCACTCTTACAACAATGAAGAATTTAAAATCGACAAATGCTGCAATGGGACTTAATATTGTAAATATTGCTGTCAATAATACACCAACACCATATACTAATTTACCACCAAATATTTCTGCAATTCTACCACCGGGTACCTAAAATTTAACAGCACTATTACATTATAAAATTTTGTATATTTTATTATAGTCATAAACAAACAGTTACTTATGAAATCAAGTATTTGCAATTAACTTGTCTTTGCTGACATCATACTGGCATGAGGTAATGTGTACACTGACTTACCTGTGTTAAAACATAGCCATAGAAGAAGGAACCTAGAATTATGCTTTGTTGTTCTGCAGTCCAGTTGAAATCGCCAGGCCTCTAAAATCATTTTTAAATTCATTAGTAAATATAAATCTTAGGACATAAAATTTTGTATTATTTTATAGAACCAAATTGGATTAAGCCTCTAAATCCCAACAAGAGGAGCATATCATTAACTCAGTCTCCTCAATATTCCAAATTTCCAATAGTTAGAAGAGATAGAAGTTATTACATAGTAGCCTAATTAGTAAAATATGTGTATAATATAAAATACATACAGTAGGTGTAGAATTATTAGTAGAGGAAGGCACTGGACACACATCCAACGTCTCATTGGATGGCAAAGGAACTGTTGAATTGATCATAGCCACAATAGCCACTGATAGGTTTACCCTCATTGCATACACATTGGCAAAACCCAGAAAGCCCATAATACCCAGAATTGTGCGACTTTTGATCCATCCTGTTGTTTCTTCTACAAAAAACACAAAGTCAACATATATAACTTCATATATTAATAGATGTACTACTATATACTTGTTTGAAATTAATTTCCCAGAATGTATTTTGTAAGTAGGACAGCCATATCAGAGGAACATTTAAATTATATTATACTTAGGTGAAAGTAAATATCATAATAGATATATGTGAGAGATGATTGTACTAAGTGCCGATAAATCCATAACTTTATGATTTAGATAATGTGATGCTATATGCATGACATATAAACTAGGTCGAACAACGTAAGAAACCTAAATTAGTAGTACTTCATATTTTTACGTTTGGGCTACAATTAGCTTAAATCTTACCTAAATCAGATTGCACCAAGGTTCTGCGACTGCTTGTAATGTCGTTTTCAATGTCCTCATTTATTATAGGACTTTCATCTATTGGTAAAGACATTGTTTATTATTTATTATTAAAAATCATTCCCTATAAAATAAGTTATATTTGAAGGATACATAAAGCTTTTATTAAACTATAAGTAACAAGTAATTTCGCCTATAGAACTTCGAAAAGAGAAATGACTCATAAACATCAGTAAGTGGTATAAATCGTAAACAAAGACACGAATTTGCAACTTCAATAACTTGATAACTTCACAGAGCGCAAAATTAACGTAACAAAAGCAGACGTTTTCATTAATGTCACTACTGTTACTCAGATGTCAACTCCAATGATCAAGTTTAAATAATTGTCAAGTTGACAATATTAAATAGTGAAACGCATGCACATTGCACATACCGTCCTACATAGGTACCTGATTAAAGTTGTTTTAATAATATTATTTTTTTTTAAGGACACAAATAAGCTATAAATGTCTATCTACAAAATTTGCAATACTTACTTTTTACCGATATCTTGAAACAAAATGTATAACAATTTATGAGTTGTAATCCACTTTGTTTTAAGATTCAGTTCAATAAAAACATACTGAATTTTATATAAAACAATGAGACAAAGCACTTTAAAATAATATTTTATAGTAAAAATCAGTATACAATAGAACTTATTTGCATTCACGTATTTATTCATATTGACTTTGCAAAATTGCATTAAATTAACAAACTACTTATGTGAAAGTGTCAGATATTTTGAAATGTAGGTCCAAAGCACGTTAATAGTAAATAAGATTTACTTACTTATTTTTGAACCTTTATTTATCAAATTTGCTCTAATGATAATTATTATTTGCAAATATAATTGTGATATAGAGAGAGAATTTTTATTTTTTGTTTGTAATTATATTTAACAATAAATAATGCCGTTCATAGATGAAAAGGTCGTGAAGCGTTATGCGCATTTAAACTTCAATTTAAGAATTTTCGAACTCGAAATAATAATAAAACAAGACAGTCAAAAGAACGTCATTAATTATAATAATTAGAGTAATATGGCTAAGTTCTTAAGGTTGGCAAGGCGTCTCCAGGATCTACAGGTCTTTGAGTTGTCCATGATCGACAGGAATAGCTTACCTCTGTCTGAACTGTATATTTGTTTGCCTCGTTATGGCATAAGAAAAATCACAAAAAACAACATGTAAATGTTTTATTTGCACTTGTAAAATTTGCATTTCATATAAGATTAAAAGTAATTCTAATTAAGTATATTGATAGATATAATATTTAAATAATATCAGTTATTAATAAACAAGTCATCATATAAATAAAGCCCTTATAACAAATGGACGAATTAAGAAAAGTATTTTTATGCTATAAAAAAACAGTTCTCTATACTAGTGGCCAAATTTTTTTGCTAATTGTAGGTATTAGCAATCCCATAATAACTGTCGAAATTAGATTTACACTGTTGTTGTCTAGAATATTTTTTCCACTGATATGTTTCACCGCTGAACCTGAATGTGAGACAATCTTCCCATCTTTATCCATACCTGAAATAATCATTAAGCTTTAAAGTAATGTTCTAATTTAGGAAGGTTTTTATGCTGAATGAGCAGTCCATATTATGAAAAATGATAGACAAATGTAGTTGTAATAGCATGCCTGATTAAATTATTTAATTAAAGAATTCACCATTATGGCTTTGAAAGTAACAAGTTTAGAGAATCTTTTCTTTTGTACAGAATTTTTAATGTATGTACATAAGTATTTAGTATACCACCCAACTAGTTTTATTAAAGTTATATAATACTAATTCATACCACTATACTGCAATGTTGCTCCCATTAATGAGTCAAATAGACTTCCAATTAAACCACTAAGGGCACCATATAAAATAATGGGCCATTGTGGTGGTGCATATGTTAGAATTGTTGTGTCAGAAAAGTATAAAACTGCCAAATAATGTGACAATCCTATAATTAAACCTCCGACAGTGCTTAAAACTGTACCAATTAGGCTTATTCCACCATTGGTTCCTTTAGGTACTCTTTTGAATGTGGTTATTAAATATGGGTCTGAATTAGAAAGAACTGTGCCTAATTCTGAGGCCCATGTGTCACCAGTACAGCATGCAAGTACACCTTAAAATAATAAAATAACATTATACTAAAATATAATACAAATTATTTTATTAATTGTCCACTGTCCACAACTTATACTATCACATTATTAAGATATAGATAATGTTAATCTATTTAGGAAATGTTTCATTTGTAGATATGACCCTATTAAATACATAATATTAAAACAAAATAGGAAGTAAACGCTTCCTTAAAGAAAAATTAACTTAAAATTTTATTTTTTCTTGTAATATTTAAAGGTTTGAAATAGTTATATATTATATTTTCGCAGCAGTAACCTGTGTACTTACCAAGTACTCCCATACTGAGCCAAGAAGCTCTATAATCTTTGATAAAGTCAATAGGTCGCTCTGATGACCCAATGTCAATTAAATACAAAATTCCTAATTGAGTTGCCATTCCACCATTACAGAGAACTTGAACCCAAGTTCTTTCACCACCTATGCAAAGGAATGTTTTTCTTAAACTAGTTTTATTTTAAATTAAATTTTTGAATGTCATCTATAAGCTTAAATTAATTAAATATATAATTTAAAAACTGAAGTATAATTTACCAAATAAATTATACCTTGCTTAAAATCTTCCTCAAACTTTCTTTTTAAATGTGGTCTGAAGTGTGAAGCCTTTGACGATGTTAAGAAAAATGTCAATAGATTGGCTAAAAAGCAGTAATTAGACAATACAAGTACAAAGCCGACAACTAAAGCAAGTAAGGCACCACTGAGGTTTAATGTCCGTCTTCGATAGCCATAAAGAGCTATAGGAATAGGTATCAAACAAGATGCTAACCATCGCCCTGGAGATATTAAGGATAATTCTGAAAGTAATAACTATATATTTAAACATGTATTAAGTAATTATATCTATTACTTAGTCTAATGAAGTTCAAAGTCAAGTCAACAATTTTGTTAACTCATTAAATATATCCAATAAAAATGTTAGTATTATTTGCAACTTACCATCAAAGCCTTCACTATGAGTTAATTTTGAATAAATAATATTGATTATCCAAAAAGACATCGATAATGGAATTGCAATAGCAATTAACAGAACAGAGAGGACATGATCTTTTTCAATTATTTTATTTTTATCTTGTATTGCACTTTTTTTTGTTGCCATTTTATTAGTACGAAATCTTACACATAAACAAAGCTAAAGTTCAATAACTCAAAAGGTAACATTGATAACGGAGATTTCTCCGTAATAATTTTACTTCGTGCTCTATTAATTGCAACTAGCTTTCATTTGTAATTATTTAGGCGTTGGATGCGTAAAAATCGAATTGTTTCTATTAATAATATTTAAGTACATTAATTTCTCTTTTGTTTCAATAAATTACAATATTAAAAACTCAAACGTAAATAAATATAACATTTATGAAAGCACACGATAATTTTAAGAACCCAATATCTAATTTTAAATTCAAATAAATATTTAGTATTTAAAAATTAATAAACCCGTGCGTGCATAAGATTAAACTAATTACGATTTTAGGTAATAAGTGTTCACCGCATGTATGGTAATAGTTTATTACTAAATAGGTACTGTCCAATTGGCCACTCACAGAACAGCTTCTGGTTAATACTTTAATAATTTAATTCAACAGAATTTTACTTATGTCAATAGTCAAGCAACTCCGTAACTCATAACAGTGTAGTATTGTGTATTTATTGTCCATAATTCGATAAATTTATTTTAGGTCAGTATCAGTTTGAAATTTAGATCTGTTGAATATTTGTATGCTTAAAAGATACGATATTTCGGTATTTTTAGTCTATCCTACCCTAAAAACGCTTATTAATAGGTAAAATGTAAATAATTTTTAGCAAACATTGTTTTGTGAATAATCTGTACACTTATTATTAAAAAATCATGTTAGGAAAAGAGTCTGTGGTAAGTGAAACTTAGTACGATATTTTACCAGCAATTTGTAGTCTTGCTCTTTAATGTTACCTCTTGCTAGTCTGTGGAAGTTGATTAAATAGGTGTTGGGATTTTGATAGTTAGTAGGTAACCGTAACCCAGTATTTTTTCTATTGTTTTAATGTTCAAAAGAGTATTTTGTAAATAATTAATTAAAGTTATAATCCCTAATCGGATTACCCAGTAATGATTGTTTGTATTTAGTGAAAAAACATTACAGTGTATTGTAAATTATGAAGCCCGTAATAGATTTCGATGAATGTTTACGAGACTCTCCCAAATTTAGGTAAGTTACAAAACTAATCAATGAACCTACCTAAGCTAGTATAGAAAGTGAAATCTAGTTCTTGCCTTGTATTTTAATAGAATAATTGCAAATGAATTCTATCACTGTTTAGGGAGCAGCTGGAAACAGAAGAATCTAGTATAGAAGCTTTAGAACAAAAGCTTGATAAAATCCTTAAGACATGTTCAATAATGATTGAAACTGGTAAAACGTACATGAACCAGAGAAGGTAAGTGTATTTAATTAGACATTCAATACATTATAAGTCTATCCATAATAATAAAAAGTATACTATATATTCTTAGAAGAAATATTTTTAAGCAGAACTGACGACATGACAATTTAATTGGTAGATAAGATCAAATCTAGTTCTGATGAATAACATGAATAAAAACAATAAATAAGAAAATAAATGAAATTCCATAGTCCTTTCATTAAATCTAAGAATTAAAAAGGCAAGTTTTATAAATTCATGGGATATACCAAGGTAAAATTGTTTTTTTTTTAATTGTTTGCTATAGTTTCCTATTTGCTTTTCAGCATATTCACAAATGCATTATGGGACCTAAGTAGCAACTTTTCGGAGGATCCTTCTGTTATGTCTATGCTCAACAGGATGATACATGCTTTACAAGAGATGACAAAGTTCCATTCAATTTTACTAGACCAAGCCTCTAGGACTATATTAAAAAACCTTACAGCCTTTATAAAAGTGTATGTTATTAAAGTTAATATTTGGTCCTGATAATTTAGTTGCATATTGTCCATGATTGTACCACATGGCTAGGTTCGCTCCTGATTAATTTCATTACGCCTTTTTATATTAAAGAATTTGTACTCATAAAAGTTATTATTGCTTATATACTTACAAATTTGCTTTATTAGTTCTTTAATTTATTGTTCTATAACTTGCTACAAGCAAGTTGCAAGCAAGTGTTCATAAAAAGTTATACGTTTAGAATAGCTGTAATGATGAAATTCACTTTTTTATGGTATTCACTGATGTAATGAAGAATTCATATTATTATAACCATTGCTTTTTTAAATGTGATGTGAAATGATTAAAGTATGCACATAGCATATAAACTCATAAATGCTCTTTGTTATATTTAGCTTTTATGAGCTTTCTGGATTAGCTATAAAATAAATGTCTGGCACATAGTTCATTGACACCTTTATTCTATTATTGGTTTAACAAGAATAAACCATTTTGAGTTGTTTATAACTGTCAATTATGTTTAGTTTTCTAATAAACTTGTAACTCTTATGTAAATGAATCACTATCACTATCTGAGTCATTGTGGTCACTCATATTTTTTATGTATAATGGTTACAAATACTTTTCTACTTCAGAGATATTAAAGGAGTAAAGGAGAGCAAACACCACTTTGAAAAAATCTCAAATGATCTTGATATAGCCTTAATAAGGAACTCTCAGGTACTTCAATTTTTATATTGTAATATTCGCTAAATCAGTTTAGATGATATAAGCAAAATTTGGGGTACAACCAACTCTTGTTGCATTGATTGGGTTTCATATTTAAACTTAAATTCAGTTTGAAATATACCAGATAATACACCAGCCTTATGGCTTCACCATACAGGATTTTCACATTTGATGTGTTCTATTGAAAGCCATGTTTAAAAAAATCAGAAAAATTTTATTGATTTGGAAAAATGTTACATTACAAGATCATCTAACAACATAACATATATCAATATTTATTAATCAAGTGAATTGAGTTACAACAGCTTAAAAGGTGGGTCAGCAGTTTGGACCTAATGTAATTAATATAATCAAGGTGAGAAAGTAATATGCTCCTGTCATGACATATTCACCTGCTCAATTCTGTAAAAAAAAACAACATTGACTATACTTAGGAATTTTTATTTGAAGTACAAGTTTTATATGCCAGTTATATCTTGTTGTAATTTGAAGGGTAATTAATTAATCTCAGGTTGCAAATATTTCTTTTACTTAATACAACTTTTCGGAATAACGAAATATGTAATTAAGATTTTTATCATATTTGCCTCTTATTTATTTTATACGTTTGCGTATAAATATTTTTGACCTAAAAATTTGACTAACTCTAGCAAGCTTATAAAAACATACTAAACGTTTGATAACACTTGATATGAAATAAAAAACAATTATCACAAACACCGTTGATTTTAAAAGGTATCCCGTCACAAGATATCTGATGTAGAAGAGGTGATGAATCTCTTACTAGCAACTCGCTCCTGCTTTCGACACACGGCTCTTGATCATGTCCAGAAGATTACAATGCTGCAGGCGAGAAAGCGACACGAGATGCTTGCTACAGTAAGTGCCATTTGTTAGACACTAATTTCTTTCGTACATATGTCACTTAATGTCATATTATAGTTTATATCACCACCGTTAGAAGACGAGTATTTAAAAATAGTTTGTTGTATTGAGTAAAAACTTTGAACAGTTTGTTAACCATACCACCAAAGAAGTAACAAAAAGATGTATCAGACAGTATGTATGTAAAACATTGTCGCAATAATTATAGTTTTTTGATTTAATGTGTTTTTGTATAAGCCACTATCTTTGTAACTATAATATCTTATTAAAGCGAAAACGCCTGAAATTTATTATTCTTATTCATAAATATAAGTCACCCCGGCGACAAATCGTGAAACGTTTCATTTCTAATGTATACTTAAAAGCTACAAATCAAACTCCTATTACCTATTTTGCCTCAGAAGTTAAAAAACAGAGTTGCGGTCATTCGATTATAAAAAAAATATGATGAAAACAACTATGTTCTACATTATAAGAAGAGTAAGGAATTTGTAGTGTTGTTATGACCGGTTTGTTTTTTGCATTAATAGGATATGTGTTATTCAAGCGTGACTAAGTTGATATATCAACAATGATTTTATGATTAAGTACCTGTTAATTAAAACATTTATTGTGTAAAGCGTTAAAAATATTAGCAGTACTGTTACCTTCTTTATAAGCTCTAAAAAATATTCAAATTTTGTTTATATATTATTTTTTAATATAGTTAGGAGGAATTGAGATTAGGATGATAAACTTGGTAAAGCAATATTATTCTTCTTATTTTCACATAACACGTAATACATCTTCTGATTGGTTGACATTTCCCTTTTTAGATCGTTAGTAATACCGTAAATTATTACCTTTTCTTTCTAATAGTTTTTATTTAATTTATTAGATTGGCATACGATGAATAAAAATTATACTATTTATTCATCGTTTTGATTATACTATTTATTTTGTTTCTGCAGCTGTGCTCACGTTTAGGGCTATACGTAATTTTTCTAATGATATTTTATTTATAAGCTTTTATCCGATGTCAAAAAGTCGTAATATTTTTTACTAAGTGTTTAGGCTATTTTAAGTAAAGATCTAAAATATCCTAAATTCATTGAAGTAACAGTAAATTAGACTTAGTAACTAAACTTTATAGCCCTAGGTGAAATGTTTGCATTGCACACACTTGTTATTATTATTTTGTAACCAGTATACTTTCATAATTCATATTCTAATTGGCAGAGTTTTCGTATTCCTTTTATAGTTATCATTGTAATACATTTCGTAACTTTATTGCGGGCGCACAAGGGTCGTCAA
>JAOSYY010000012.1:11829646-11857117 GCA_025727935.1 Hebomoia glaucippe | reverse complement strand
TCGCGAGGCTTGTCCTCCATTAGACCAATTTTTAACCTCGTTATATGCCTCGTGTTCAGATCGGACTAGAAGTTTTGCGTTTACTATAACAACTACTAGAAGTAACAGAGATACCGCGCCTTTTATGCGTATACCATTTTAATTACACAATCAATCGTCGTAGAAAAGTATCGCGCTGTTATATGAAGTTTCGAAATTTTACGGGTCGCCCACGTTTTCTGTAACAAATACGGAAATGTATGAGCATACTATTATTGCAATGTATTATGTAATAATTACTATTTTGAATGTTATATAAAAATCTGCGATCTTTACGAAGAGAAGAAGAAAAACGAAATTTAAATTAAAGATCGAGAATAAAATTTTAGTTTTAAATATAAAAAGAGTATGAAGGGTACTTAGTACATGTTAGAATAACGTTGATTGATTTGCCAATGGTTTAAAGGACAGATGAATAATTGTCGTAAAGGCAAAAAAATATCTCAACATTGTTTCTTTGAATAAGTTAATGGCGTTTACTTACCATGAACTTCAAATAGATTAATTTGTATTAATCTATTTGAAGCAACATCGTATAATTTGATTACAGAATGTTCCGGTATCCACCGGTCGCTGGGCGTACATGTCAGTAAGGTGCGATCGTTAACATTAGACGACTGGGAACCTGATATTATAAAGGTATACGTCCGTTTTATAAGTCAATAAACGAGATCATATGATACAATAATAAGTAATGAAATTTCCTCATAGTAACATTGCGAATGCTTACAATATACATACATGTACACTGAAAAAACATAGCTTTTTAAATATATTACATAAAGTGTTCTCAAATTGTGTACTAGTTTGGTGTATACATATTTTGCAGGTCATGGCAGAGCTGGGAAATAAAGTAGTGAATCTCATTTATGAAGCCAACACAGAAGGTTCTACTGTACCCAGAGCTACTCCAGACTGTGAAACGTACGATTAATTAATTTATAACTTCCAAAATTAAATTTTACATATTGCCTTTTATAAACTACTCCATTTCTGTATTCCTATTGCATTTTACAAAATCAGAGATAATACCAATATGCTAAAGTCAATACTTGGCCACCTATGAAGCCAAGCGATATTTGAAAAGAGAATTGTTGAAAACTAAAACCATATCATCGAGCTTCTAATATTATGTGTAATATATTAACGAGATAAATTTAACGCGAGTTCCGTATTTTATATCTTAACGTCAGTTCCATAACAGCTCTGTTCGTGAGGCGTGGATACGCGCGAAATACGTGAAGCTGTCTTTTGTGCGGAATATTGTAAATGCCGGCTGCGACACACCAAGACACGATCCAGCAACTAGCGGGCGTCGCTGGTCCGTGCGCAGGGCGAGAAGGAGGTATGTGAAATAACAAATATACAGCATATTTTAATTATATATTTAACATAATGAATTTAAAGCATGCTGTTGCGAAGGAGCGAAAAGTGAATATATTAATTTGTGAATTAATGTTTTTTAGAGTACGCGTCTCATCTTCTGTGCCAGAAACTATAAAAGATGAAAAAAGCGATGTGAATAGCAACACTAGTGGTAAGTGTTCTAATAATATTTTATATGATATTAATGGTCTTCTTAAGAAAACCAGATGAAAATTATATCTGTTTAAAAATACCTTAATAATTAGATTATTGATAATAATTAAAATTTATGATTTCGAATCGCTTATTATGTGCCATTGTCGATTATAGTGTCCTATTATATTTTAATTTATCGTTATGTATTAGTAAACGGTTATAAAAACATTAAACTATGTATGTTTCAAATTAATAGACACACATAATACCAATAATTAGTCTTCTTGAATAATTCATGTACCAATACAGTTTCAGAGAGCTCAAGCAAGTCTGACGGTAGCCCGGTGTTACTCATCGGTAAGGAACTGTCCAGCGAACGAGAAGTCGACCTTAGCCTGCCATCTGACCACGATTCCACTGAAGGAGAGGAGGATGATCTTGGTAAATAATAACTCATATGTTTTGTAATAAGCGGTTTCTACAATCCACAACAAACATACTCTATTCCAATGGCTTAACTTAAATGCTGTCACATTTCAATAAATCAGTAAATGCAACTAAATATTTTTATTATAAAATAAATGTTTGCTTCTCTAGTGCAAGATATGGAGCTGTTTGTAAAATTCAAATGATAGAAATCTTTTAGTTTCGTTACTTAGTTTTGAAGAGATTTGATACGGTAATAGATGGGCGAGTAAAATTCCAGCTAACATTGATGGTCCACAAGGACCGGTTTATATCGAAATGTTTGTAATAAATCTGCTAGAAATTCATTCATCATAGAATATAAATGTGAGTTTTATGTTTTGTAGACGCGGAGGATATATCGTGCTTATCTTGCGACGCGGTATTGTCGCGAGCCGCGCGTGCGCACAATGTCTGCGTAATGCGAGCCGCGCTAGCTGCTGGCGCAGATCCCACTTGCCACGCGCACCGTAACCGCACGCCATTGCATGCCGCCGTACTCAGTGTGAGAACTTTAAAAAAGTCTTAGACTACGTTACATTAATAACATACAATTATCATTATTATCAAAAAGTCCGCGGCCAGTTTTCCATGCACTGTCATAAAAAGGACTAGCTTGACTCAAAGGTAAACAATGGCCATGTGCATCTTTCATTGATGCAAAAGTTAGAATAATAATATTAAAAATGTAATCACAGTGAGTTTTTATTGAAGTTTTAAATGAAATATGTATCTTTATAGAATATGTCATTTGCAGGGTTCAGTAATGGCTTGTTCTTTCCTATTGCTGAATGGTAGCAAAATAAACGATCAGGATGACGATGGCATGACACCACTACATCTTGCCACTGAGGCCGGTCACACAGGACAAGTGAATATTTTCCACTATTATTGTGATATTGAAATAAGTTAATATGTATATACCTACTACGGTCGTTTTATTATCAATATAAATTAACACTTCCTTGATCTTATGATCTAGGTCTATTTTAATAATTTTTTGTAACAGGTATGCCTTCTACTGCGGTACCGCGCTGACCAGTCCATAGTAGACAAGCAGGGACGGACACCACTCGACATTGCAGTCGAGCAAGCTAATGCTGATATAGTAACTTTGTGAGCATAATTTAACTAAATTTATTAATTTTCTTTGATTTTTTAAAGAGTTATCATATCGGCGTATCCTAGCAGTGCCCCGCGATTTCAATCACGGTATTTTTATGTATATGGTAATTTTTTTACACATATTAAAAAAAATCACAGCAAACAATGTCTCTTTTTCGTGACGTAACTAAGTCCCGCGACGTGTAATTTTCTTATATAATATGGGACTAAGTTGATTACAGTTTAATAAAATATGTGATGATTGTACTTTTGTGGATAAAATTGAATCAAACACAGTTATACAAACTTCAGATAATACTTAATCCAGTCACAACTGTGGAGTTCGGTACGTTAAGACTATTGCGATAGTCACAAACAATGAATATTGAATTTACAGTGTTTTAAATTATCTAATATTTAATTATAATAATGATGAGTTTTTTGTCAATAATAATTATTAATGAAATTTTAATTTGTATTTTGTAAACGTTTAACAGATTACGACTCACGAAATTGAACGAAGAGATGCGTGAGAGCGAAATGTCTTCAAACGACGATACATACAACGAAGTGTTCCGTGATTATACGCAGCTAGCTCACTCCCACCCGGAGCGGCTCGTGCGCGCTAAACATAACAACAACGAAGGTAAAACCACAATTGACTTCCTACTGCCTTCTTTTAAACCTTAACAGTCTTACAGTCAGTTCATTATATAAATGCGAAAGTGAGTTTGTTTGGTTACGGTTTCACACCTAAACCACTGAATCGGGTGTAACTAATTTTGATAGTGACATAGTTGGGATCCTGGAGACGGTTATAGGTTACCATGTTTTGCTAAATACGATAGGTTCAGAGTGGTAAACTTTTTAGGAACTTTTCATTAATTTGTCGGATTTGCTTCAAATTTCGCTAAAATGTGTTTTATAACAATTTATTAATGTTTGTATTTTGAATACTACCATTTCTGCAGTATTAAAATTTATAGAATACAAGCTTCTGCTAGCGGTTTCGCTCGCGTTCATTACGATTTTTTCACCTTTAGTTACATTATTGGAGTTATAATAAGGATTCCTAATTTTTCTGAAAATATAATATAGCCCTCCTCGATAAATCTACTATCCAACACTGAATAAGTTTCTCAAATCGGACTAGCCGTCCTTTCGGTTACCGCGTACATAAAAACAAACACTTCAGCTTTATAACATTATTGTAGATACCTATAAGCAATATACTAATAACTTGAAGTGAATCAATTTAAAAAATATATCTTTACGATTTCTGTTCACATTGATAATCAAACTTGTTAATGTGGCCGAAGCTAAGACTAATTCGAGTTGAAAAATATGATTGAAATCTTGCAGGAGAACAATCGAGTGAATGACGTTTGGAGAAACAACTGCGTCGCCTGCAACGATGGTGGTGCGAGGATTGACAAACGTTGCAATTGTCTACACCTCATCGTAAACGCAAAAATGTGTGCCAATATTTGATCCAATCACGCAATATCGATTCCAAACCTAGGCGAGTATTGGTCATGACCCTACGCATAGTTTTTCAATAACAGAGTCAGTTCTAGAGTGTGCTACAAATGTTTATAGAGTTGAAGCGTATATTCGATATTAAAAATAATTAATTCATAAGGCTTCGATATTATAATACGCGTAGTGTGACTGAAGTTTTTATATGTCTGTCTCGCTTTTTCGTTCAAAAATAAATAGTTAAAGCTTGATATAATCTTAAACGAATATTTTATAGCGAGACTTGTGCAAATGTTGTTGACGCATTTTAAGAAAAAATATCGGCAGTCGTTTTTCTTCCGATTGCGTTTAAAAAATATAACTGCATTACTAGTGTTTCTAAACTCAACTAAATTTATGTGAGGATCTCTAAATTTCGAGGCTTTAAATATTTGTGTTATTTGTAAATTTATTGCCATTCGTTTTACTGTAAATTGTGTTATATAACGATGTTTTGTAACCAAAGAATGTGTGCTGGAATTATACAAAGTTATTTTCAAATTTAATCTTTTAAGCTTGGCTTTTAAAGTACTTTTAACGTTTCTGTGATAGTCCGAAGGGTTTTATAAAACACCCGCTATTAATAAATGAAGTACATTAAATTTACATTATTTTCGACTATGAGCTTTTAATTTTTTTTATATAAACACAAATAAAACGTTTATTTTCACAGATAATAGATAAAAATTAAAATGGCAAAGCTGTGTTGTTAACTGTTTTATAACATTCCTGAATATAACAAAAATTAATCATTCCAAAGCATTTACAACGATATACGAATTTTATTAAACAATAACATTAATTCGAATCTCAACGTGATGATAAGTAATTAAATTTTTAGTAACTAATAGAGCGTTTTAAAAGGAAAAATATTGAGGCCTCGGTGAAACGTTCCCGACTTTATATATGTATATATATTGTTTTGGGAAATTAACAATTACTTTATGTGTTTAAGGTTATTAGATAAGTACCTGAATATTGAAATGTTTAGGTTATTTTTTTAATTATATTGTTGACTAAAATGTTAACTATTATATTTTACGTCAATCGCGATCGTTTATTTAGTTTAGTATACAACTCTGTTGCTCTGCGTATTTAAATTCGTTAGAGGCCTAATTTTTAGCTAACTGACATCCCTACACTCCCGAGTTTAAAAAATAGAAAAAAGATAATTTATTTTTTTGATACCCTGTGTATCATGATTCATTTTGTGTAGTAAAATGACTACGGAGATCGTGTTGTACTTTATTTATCCCATTAATTGTTTTACGAAAACCTAATCAAATTAATGATTAAAAGTAATGTTTAGTAAAAATGTATGTGACCCGAAATAAATCATATTATTAAATATTATCAGTTCCTTTACTTGATCATATACTGTAGATATTTTCATCTATAGTATAATATCCTGATATCAAGGAAATCACAAGTCTTATTTATGTTAAATTATAATGGATCTAAAGAGAATGTCAAAATGTTTCAGTGTCTTCTCTCAGATAAACCAACATTGAGCAAGGCCTTCGATATAAGACAAACTAAAATGGAAAATGTTATTTCTAGATCTTATCAAATAAAACGTAATTACCTAATTATTCAATTTCAAATGATGTAAATGGCTAAGGTAAAATAATACTGAAAACGCGATAAGGTAAAACAATACCCCGAATTCCTCTCAAGAGTGTATAAAAAAGGAATGTAGAAATCTGCTATATTTTGGTAACGACTTTCAAACCAAGACTACCCTATATTCCCGAAAATTAGACATAACATATTCTATAATCATGAAATTTACCGCTAGTTTATAAAATACTCTGTTATAATACTTATTCGTAGTTATTGCTATTAAATGTTTACAACAAAGAATGCATTTTATTTCAAAATTGTCTTCGAATTCATCTTACGATCAGGTTACAGACTTTCGTTTTACATTTCAATAATCGGTTTTGGTGAAAAACAATAAATAAAACAGATATATACTTTTAAATTTTTTATTGAAACCCAAAAACCCACACCCTTAATAAAGATTTCATTTTTCATTGGTTACATTTTTAATAAATTCGACAATAATAATAAATTGTAAATGTTTCTTTTAAAATATGTAAGTTCAACAATATAAAACTGAAACCAAAAAATTGAATTTCGAACAAAAGTAATAAGATATCAATTCAATTAATTAAAAGGGAACAATTTCAAAATATGTACTATGTAACAATTTAAAAGAAATATTTTGAAGAAAAAATTATAAAATATTCAAACTTCCAAAACCCAATGAAAAATATATGAAGACGAGTTTCGTTTTGATTCGGCTGCACAACGTTACAAAATAAGTATGGCCCGCATACTTACATTTGAATGAGTAAGAAAATGCCACATGCCACTGTTGACTATTCTACCTGAAGTAGTAAAGTCAACAAATTGCAATTGAAATCGAAACGTAAACAGTATCACTAAAATGTAACAAGGCGAACGTCTATCCTGTAGTTATAGTGTCTCTAAAGATGTATTTTAGTTATCTTCGGTAACGAAAAACGATTAAAGGCCATAGTTAGACCACCAGCTGTTTTGGAAGAGATCAAGCGACTCCAGAGGCTGAAGATTGTTATCATTAACGCTATTAGAATTCGATCCAGCTCCACGAACTTCACTGAGTAAATCAAAATTAAGACTCGTTGAAGTTTGGGCATGACGTGATAAATAAGCCGCCCTTTGAGATCCTAAAAACAAAAATATTGTGTAAAAAAATAACCTTTGTGCAAGTATAAAAGTTAAAGCTTACGTTTCAATAAGTCCTTAATGTAAACTTTATGTATTCATGGCAATAGGTATCTATGTGTGCCTAAAAGTTGATTAGCGATTGTACCTTGCTTATTTTGGTGGCAGTACTTGATGGTGTGCGCACGATCGCCGGTGGCACCACACCGGGGGCAACGGAAAGCGCGTAAAACTGGGCACAGTACACGCCCGCGGTTGTCTTTTAGCACATGAGACAAGTAGTAATCTTCGTTCTCCCCATTATTTTTGCAAAATGCACATTCCTGAAAAACAGAAGGCTATAAAATTTACCAAAGACTTAGTAAAATATGTAAAAATTCGTTGTGGTTAGCTTTTAGTTTACATGACAGCTTCGAAATATAAAAAGTGGTGCATTAAATAAATTCCAGATCTGTCTTGATTCGTACTTGTATAGAAATAATCGGCATTACAGACATACCTTAATTAGAGCAATTGTTATGGGACTTAGAGGTATGAAAGTTATATATAACAGACTGTTATTTTAAGTTCCTATAAATGTCGACTTAAGTAAATGCAATAAAACAATATTGAAACTCACAGTAGGCATATTGCGTCTTTGACGATACCTTTCGCCTTTTACTCTAGCGATTTCTACTAAGAATTCGAACAAGAGAGATGGACGGATCGAACGTAGCACTAAAAACTGTTCAGGTGTCAACAGCGATACGCAGCAATTTGCGGAAGACATACCTACAGAACAAATAGTTTGATATCACTTTTTTATTACTGAAACATTTATATTAAGGATATAGCTTATCTGAAAGTAGACATTTTTCAATGAGATAATTTTTTAATTAATACCTAAGTGAATTACTTTCACTATCGATCTACTCTTTGTTTTTATTTTGACAAAATCGATAGGTAATTCTTTCGTCAGTTTATTGCTTCTAATGAGCTACTAATGAATATAATATAATACCAATTTATACGACGACAGCCAGTAATTACGTACATTTAGATAACAATTCCATGTCGATTGCGTTTTGCACAACCTTTTCAATAGAGTTCGGTTCTTCAGATAATAAATTTACTGTAGATTCAGCATCACACCCGTTTGTTCCTAAAACAGAGTAGTAAGGTCGAAATATTTTATAAAATGATAGTCACGACCCGCTCGCTGTTAAAACAATTGGAGGATAAATATATAGATTACAAACTTAACTCTTAGAGTGTGGAGACATGTTTGATAAAATACCGAAAAACTTTTAGGCACTGAAAGACTTACGATACTGGATACATAAATGAACTTACTAGTCATAGCTTCTCTGTCATCGCGGAGATTAGTCGTTCTTGCATTATCGGGTAACGACGTATAGTCTACTCTCGATGTTGATGGAGCTAAAAGTTCACGAATCGTGCCACACGTTAAAGCATATTAAAAATAAACCAATATATATTTCAAAAAGCGTCAAGGAAATCGAATATAAAATGTAAGTAACGGTAGTTACCTGCTTCTGCTGTCGATACCTCATAACGCTCAATAACCATGTAGTTATTGCAGTTATGGCTTTGAAATGGTTTCGCCATTGGAGAAAACCGACTTTTTATGACGTTGGTGGTTGACTGTAAGACATTATCATTTTGCTCCAGTCCAAGGCTCGTCTTTTAAAAAGTATAATAAATTAATAACTCATAGTAGACAAATCACAATTACATTATAAATAATTTTATTTTTCCGTCAAAATCCTTTTCAGATTTTTTAATATTAAAATTATTTTCTGTCAGAAAAATTATTTAGGTAAGTTTGTTTATATATAAATATTTAGGAAAGGGAACGCAATAAATACATAAAATTAAACAAATATAAGTTCTTAAATTATTTAAAATAATGAAGGGAACAATAATACATATTGTCCAAGCTGATAAAGCTGGACAGTAATAAAATATTTCCTACCTGTGTAGATCAGAAGGCCAATTGACAATAAAATTATTTTATAAATAGGAATATTTAAAACTGTTTACTTTTTTACTTATAATATACGCAGAGAATAAAATAGAAGTATATATAATTATTATAAGTATATAAATGTATAATAAATATGTACAAGGTAAAGGATTACTCACTAGACAGGTTGACCACGTCATTTAATTACAAAATCCTAAATAAAAAGTTTAGTTACTTAAGATTAATACTATAAATTAAATTATTATTATCACTTACCGATGTTGAACTTGGTTCGGCATCAGCTTCTACAATTGTAAAAATTGATTTTATTTCTTCTATATTGTCGTTATTAAAGGACATTATTAACGTTAAAATAAAACGTACGAGTGATAGTCATGAAGCGTCAAAAGTAAAATATATTTTCAAAGTGTGGCGCTTTATATAAGGCGATTTACACAACATAAACACACCTATAAGTAACTATATAGTTATAACTGGAACGGCATACGCCTTATCTCTACAAATACTGTAAAAATACCCTCAACTTGTTCAAAATAATACTGTTGTGCGTCTTAAACGGATCTTGAGAAATATGCAACGCTAAAGTAATACAGATCTACCTACATATTTTTGAATTATATGTTGAAAAACTTCCTATTTAAACAAACTATACTAATATAATAAAGCTGAAGAGTTTGTTTGTTTGATTCAATTTAGGAAGGCTACGATGAATGGAAGTGGCGCATCGAAACCGGGAAAACATTGTTCCTTTTGAGAGTTTCCGTTCCGTACGTAAACAGTTAAATTTACGGAATAATCGCGTGAATTCTTCCTACTAAAGTTCTTAAAAAAATCCAGAATAACATATGTTCATCTCTTAAGGTTGGTTTACTACAACATTTTTTATTGTTATCTTATGTGACGCACAAGAAGTTGCGTGGTTTAGATGGAATGATAGAAGTCAACAACAGTCAATCAAAGTTCTAAATTGAAGTTAAGACTACGTAGGCTAGAAGTTTTATTTCTTAACTTAATTTGAAAATTTATCAGTATTAGTAATCTGTCGAGCTTTGACTGTAATTTAATAATTAATTGCATATATTTATGCAAATTTCATAGTTATTAAAATTATAAACCTACATCTGTCTCCTATATGTTCATGCTGAAATATTGAAGCGAATAAGATGGGATTTAGATTGGGGATACTTGTAGGAGCCTGGGAAGGACATAGAACACCTTTTTCACCACAGTAAAACTTTGGAAAACTGACGTAGAAGGTGGTTCAATATTTTCTAACGATAATTCTAACCTTCACATATGCAATCATTTATTTTATGCTGATGTTTTTCTGAACTATTGAAATTCATAATAATTATAATAATAGCAAAATGATCTTATTACGTTACAAGAATGGTATAGGTATAATGGGATCATTTTAAATATTAATAAATTCTAAATAGTTTAAGTGGTCAGATCTTGGAAAGAGTTAACGTGGTCAGGGACTTGGGGGTGTGGCTGAATTATAAGCTCTCATTTAAGCCTCACTATAACATTTTAGTCAAAAAAGCACGGTGGCTGCTGGGATTTGTATTGACCAATAAATTTAATGATGCATAATCCATTGACTGTTTGTACAAGAGCTTTGTATGAAGTATGCTCGAGTATGCCTCTTGCATTTGGTTGCCGTACTATACGCCGCATGTAGGTATATAGATTGGACCGTTGTCAGAGGAAGTGCCTAAGAGCCATTAGTCGTCGATATAACTTAGTACGTACAATAGTAGACTACAATACATTCATTGCAATTGCGACGCGACGTGGCTCTTTTTAGTATTTCTACACAAGATATCTCACGGCTACATGGACTGTCCCGAGCTTTTGTCACATCTAGACATAAGCACTGTGCATCGTCGTAACGCCCACACATTTACATTAAACACCTACAGAATCAATACATCCTATTTTACCGCACTCGTTAGAAAGCGACGACATTACAACTGTTTCGGTGTTTCATCTGATCCAGATGTGTTTGGCGACAACCTGATACGTTTCAAGAGGACTGTGATTAAAGCTCTTATGGAACTATAATACGGGTTGTTCTTCTTTTTTGTTGTTATACTATGGCATATATGTGATATTACATTTTTTCTTTTTTGTTTGTTGTGTGTACGACTATAGTAACCTTTGGCAACGTCCTTTTTTGGTGGGTTAACTAGACCCACTTCAACGTATAGTGCAAATAACTCTTCATATTTAGCGTACTGCTTTTGTATTGTCAACACAGTGGGTGGATTAAATTCAATTAAAACTATATTTTATATATATACAAGGTATAAAAAGATTGCTCACGAAAACGAAGACAGGTGATAGTACTGATGACACCTTTGATGATGGGACGGAAATAAATTCGATCCTGACTATAAAGAAGTCATATTTTTAAAACGTTTTTGTAGCGTTATTTTAGTTACATTTCATGTTAGTACGACTAAATGAAAATTTTCATAAAACATACATTACTTTACTGAAAAAAAACCCGATATAAATATATGTATAGACTTAGTTTTAATTTAACAAAGTTTTACAACGCCAAATAATTATTAGTAAAATTATATTATACAATCTATAGAAAAATATAAATTTAAACCTTTTTCTCCATGCAAAAATACAATTTATAAACGTTTTGTTTATCGGGGTATCGCTATAGCTATTTATAATTATATTTATTTGAGTAAGTAAAGGTATTTAAATGGATAAATAAATAATGAACACTTACATATTTTATAGCATTTATTTAACACAGAAGTATTTTATCAAATATGATTCTAGTCGACGCTATATCATTTTGAAAATCAAAAGACAATAATTGTACTTAGTTTATTAAATACAACGTAAAATATTATAGCGAATGTTAGGTATTACCGTATTAATAAATATTACACAATGAAAGGTACTTTAAATTCACTTACACGTTATTATTACTACTAAAATGAGTAATAAATTATATAAAATAAGCAGATTACTAAAATCTAATAAGTACTGGCACACCTTATTAAAAATTACATGAGTAATATACAACCAAGGTAAAATTTTTACTTTTTAGTTGATGACAATAGCGACTAAAATTTTTTAGATAGATTTCATTATTTAACGTTAGTCAAATTTATTTATAAAATGTGCTTTTAATATCTATTACGCGTACGCGTTCGTCAATTATGTAAAATCCTAGAATAAGTTCAAGCACTAGGTTATCATAACATTTTTAAGCTTAGCTGATAAATTATTTCAAAAATTATTCTATGATAGTTAAGCTAATATTCTAGAGAGCGCTGAAATATTAAAAGTTTTTTTAAAGTTTTTTCGGCTTTGAATTGTTAATTAGTTCAAAAGACTTGTCACACATATGTAAATTTTTACAGGTTTACCACCTGTATGTCATATTTATCAACTGAACTTCGATAATTATTTCATGATTTTCTTAAAAAAATTATGATATTCTCTTTACGCAAGGTTACTGAGTATGTTGCAAGTAGAAAAACTATATTAACTTTTGCTGCATCATATTCTCTGAAAATATCTAAGAATACCTTATCTATAATATCCTAATTTATTGTTTTACATTATTTAAATATTAATAATAAATGACTCCAGAAATATAACTTAAGCCAAAACTTTTTCATTTGACCAAAACTTTTATATTTGAATTTTGTTTTAATCTTAAAGTACATTAAATCGCGAATTCACATAAATTATAGTTTTAACCATAGATTCTGATTGTGTCGACACAGTTGCTGCGTTGCAAAGTTAAATTGTATCATTGGTTTGAAAATAAATCAGTCTTCACGTAACAATCCTTTTATTAACACGTGCCTCCACCTTACAGTGATGATACCATGGTCTGACGATTTAATGTTAAGAACTTGTGAGGTCACTCATCGTAACCACACGCTACGAAAGCGTGATAATCGCTAGCTTTTCTGTATGCACCTATGTACATAAGCACTTGTATTTTTATCGTCTTGGCTTACTTTACACTCAGTACCTACGCGGCAGCTACAGCTGAAAATTAACAATGAATAAAATTAGATACAGAATAAAAAACTTTCTATTATCTATTTAAATAGTATTCTTTACATAATTACAAAAATTGTAATAAATAACAAACACATCTACACACACATTCCTTCCAACAACCTGCGTTTTTCATTAAAACCGTACGGAGCCCGAATGGTAATTTTAATGTAATATGACCAGAGTTATGAGTAAAATTTTAGACCTTAGCACAATAAATATGGAAGTTAAAAGGTGTGATAAGTATTGCTTTTGCAGCATATATAGAATTATGCGTTTAAAATTTACCTGTGATCGAAATTTTACCGTATTTATGAATTTAGTAGGTACATTTATTATGTCCAAATTTAAGCTTTCTGCAAATCTTCTCTTTGTAACTTTAGCTATACAAAAATCACAACGCTATCCGTGCGCGTCATATTATAAACTTATACCAAGTTATCGCGTTGTTATCATACTTACTATGTATTAGTAATAAATACTTGAACAATCTTTGTTGTTGGATTATAAACTTCCCAAGCGCACGGCGTCCAATCTGCGCAAATCTCCCTCTGAAAAAAGTATGGTTAAATTTATAATTAAAATACATTTTATAAACATCCTTTTAAAGAATATTTGATGGTGAATGTTATAAGATTATCTTGTAAAGATATCTTGTAATAGTAAAGAATTCCATGTTTCCAGGCAAAAAAGCAGTAGAACCTATGCTATGCTTTTTATATGTTCGTCATGAAACTACTCATATAAATCCCTTAATGCTAAAGTGACTTAAACAAGTATATAAGATCTTTACATCTACAGGAGTTGACAATCAAGTGCATTAGATTTCGTTTTCACCTGCTCATGTGGACGATAATCTTAGAATTATTCTAGTTAATATATTGGTTCTGAAAGGGAAAATGTCTCAGAAATTTAGGTGAGTAAACAATTTTGTATAATAATTGACTGGTTCCAAGTCATAACAAAGGTTAAATAATACCTATCTTTGTAAACGATGACTTTCTCAATTATGTTATGATCAAGTGGTACAAAAACTGTGATTATATTCTGCAGATAACACTCTTGAATACTACTATCAAGTATTGGGTTTATCGGCCGTCCGTCGTACGACATCGCAACAGTACCCTTGAGCGTATCCGGTTGGGGCCGTTTAGGAAAATTAAAAATCTTGTAAGATTTTACACAAAATATTTTCAATCCAACATACTAGGAAACTTCACGAGTTACGCTGAACTGTATAAATAAGAAGTGCTGTCTTTTCATGTTTTTAGATTTTACAATCGATATCAAATTGTAAATGAATAACAAATGCGCATTTTTTAGTTCTTTCTTGTCTGTTACTATCTATGTCATCGTTCAGGTACGTTTGTACAATTTACGCCGCAACAAAGATTCGTTAATTTTGTTGACAATATAATATTACCCTCAAAATGTCATAGCCTCATATAACGAAAACGATTTTTGACTACAAGATTCGAATCCTCAACATTCGGCGCGATAAGTATACCTAATTTACTAAGGCTCACGATGGATAATAAACCTTTAAAAATCCTCTCGACCTAATAACTTAAGTTGGTGCCGCAGTTTTTATCTGTAATTAAAAACTGCGTAGTTCATTGACTTGGCTATATTTGTTTTCTTAGTACTTAAACAGTAATCCACTATGAAAGGAAAAATAAGTAACGCTAATACGCAACAAGTTTGTTTGATTTAACGCGGTAATTTCAGGAAGGACGGATTCGAATTGAAAAATTCACTGTTGATTAATCCATTAATTGAGGAAAGCTATAGGCTTTATGGCATCACGCTACGATTAATAAAATTGGCGGATCCATGAGAAGTGATTCAAAAACATGGGAAGTTTATTCTCTATGACAGCATACGTTGCATGCTGTTATAATCCTGGTTCTTCGGTTCAGAACAAAGCTACTTTAAAAATATCATCTAATAAAATGCTTGCGCATTATTAATAATATACTAAATCTGTATATATTTTTCATTCATCACTGAGTGAAATCACACAGGTGTCCCTAAACATAATTAATTAGTTATGGAAATGTCACTTGCTAAGCTTGGGCTTGTGCCTGTATGAAAGTTGATTTTTATAAATAAGTAAATAAAATAACTATAACGATATATGGCCGATATCCGGATACATATGTTGAGCAGTTTCTGATTACTTCTCACCATTCGTAAATTACATTCAATGAGTTGAGTCCCAACCCCATATTGGCACGCGACTTTTGTCCGCTCCAATTCAAGAGCCTATTTTTAAACTAATAAAAATTGGTTTGTTGTCAATGTTTTATTTTTAAACGATACATAATTCTTATTATAATGTGCTGTGTAAACGATAAATGTTACGGAATAGTCATATATGACTGAATTATTTCTCTTTAATAATTATCTTTTTAATAACTATCAAATTTATATATTTTCTTATGTGATGCAAACGAAATCATCCAGTGTTAAACACAATTCTACTCAAATAAAAAAACAAACAAAGCAAAAGACAATAGAATTATTGTCTTAAAATTATTCATACAGGATTTAATCTAAACGCACTATGTACTGTAGAAATTAATCTAAAATATACCTATACTATTTTATAGAGTTTTTAATATCATACCAAGATATTTATTCAATAAACCGTTATTACTGACCTGCCATAATGCATTCATTTTACAACTAGTATTAGAAAGAAAACGTGACAAACGTCACGAGGCATGGCGCGCCTCCCCCGACACGTCACGCCACAGTTGTCGGTATCTATAGATAATTGGAAATTCCATCTACACTTTTGAGATCATCGACGGTAATGAGCAATACCTTATTGTTTTCTTTTCGGAACTTATGAAACCGTGAACAGTAAAGCTGATTAAATGATAGAAAAAAACTGATCGTTGCAAGAAATCTGCATCTTAAATTCCAGACGGCTATTGACATGGTCATGTGTTATTCAAATTTCATTAAAATCCGAAGATCCCCGTTCAATCCGCATGGATACCAAATCTACTAACTTATTTAGAATGTAATATATCGTTGGTGAAATATAATCTTCAAGCCACAAGGCGTTTAATGATATAGCTATGTTACGTTCATTAAGTTTAGGCCTCTTTTAAATACTATGTATAATACATAAAGGTTGTATTCGATTTTGAAAAAAAAATTGTTGAGGTGGTAACAATGATCATTTATTTGTAAACCGTCATTGACGAACAGGAATTTATTTCCAGATAATAAACCTATATTCTAATAATTAAAATATTATTTAAATATAATCAAAAGATATAATATTTCCAACGTCATATGATCAAATAATTAAAAAACGACTTTTTATTTTAATTGAGGCATTTAAAATATTATTTATCATCACTAACATGTTATAAAATAATATCCTATGTTACAAAGGCTTCTAGATAATGAATGTCTTTAGCTTTAAATAATTTATTGCTTGATTAATTGAAGCGAAGTACATATTAATATCTTCGTATTTCTTACAGGTATTATATACATAATGCAACTTATGTGAGTAAATTCTCACTTGGTTGGTAGGTATATGTTACTAAAAATATCAAAATAGGTTCTACGGTATAGTAATAAGAATATAAGCTCCGTAAAATCGTAATTAACAATTTATATTCTGAATAAAGAAACCCTAATAAAAAACAACAAAACTTTTAGAAGGATCAACATAGCTCGTTCTAAGTTTAGCTTGAAGGAAAGGGGTTCTTCAAGGTTAGTTAAATATAAAACTTTCATTGAAAGCTCAAGTTTCGATTCTGAAAGATATTTAAAATTTCTAGAAATCATTTCTGTTACAATTAAAATTAATTTACAGTGAATAAAGGAAAAGTTGTTGTTTTCTTAAATAATCGGCCTTTATTAAAATCTGTAAGTATCCTAATAAATCAAATAATACCTCTCAAAGAAATTATGAGACGATAAATATGTGTGTTTTGATAATAATACGTTACATTAAAAAAACATGCGATTTCACCAGCCCTACGATTGCATCATACTTGTTTGTTTTGTGAACAGTTAATTCATAGAATATGTTGGAAATCATTAAATACGCACAGTAATTTATACAGCATAATCAAAACAGAAAGTGCGTCGATACACTCAGACGAAAACAAGTTGTTTATTAAATGCCAATGAAACATAATTGACTTGTTTACATTATATATTTTTAAAAACACTCACCCGGGTGCGAGGCACCATTGCAGCCGCCACCGTGCACATAGTCAGGAAAAGTAATAGACCCTTCATGTTATCAAATGTACGACCTTTATATCGGTACTTCGTAATGAATTTACGATGCCTGTGATTTTCACAAGGAGATATAATACAGCGCGCGCGACAACTGTTCGTGTTAGAGTGGCGACGTCGGACGGTTGCCGGGATTTAAGTACAGTGAAGTGCTTCTACCGACGCGACGGTTCAAGATCGCATCAGTTTATCCTAAACTAAATCATTTATTAACATCTTACATTCACGCAAAACCTCAGCCTCTACGAGATAATAGTATGATGTAGGTATATCTGAAGCGTCGTGAATGATTTTGTACTACAAATACTATGTAAGAAGCTAATTATGATAACGGCTTCGATAAGACTTCGCGCGAAGTAAATGTTTACTTTTTTCGTATCAATACTATGAGATCGACGATCTTGTGAAATTTAACAATATATTATTGTAGTAAAGAAACAAATAAATTAATGAAATTTGGTATAAATTCTTTGGTAATTAATGGTAATGGATCCATATTTCCAAGCTAAATTGTATAAAATCAATAAATAATATAAGAGTATATTACTTATAATGGACTGCTTTTAAATGTGACTAAAATTCCATTGATTCGGAAAAGATTAATGTGTTAAGCTCGACATGTACATACCCTTTAATTATATTCAAATTTTATAAATATACCTAACGACATCATTTATCGAATTGAGGTACACGAATCTATGAACCACACGAAACTCAATGTAATTTATATAGAGCTATTGTAGAAATATATGAAGAATTAGGATTAGGTCCTGTCATACAATAGATATTAAGGTGGTATAAAATATTTTAATAGAAGTAGTTATAAGTACGTTATTAGGCATATACCTTTATATACATACTAATATATGCAACGCTGAAGTAAATAAATATAGAAGTGGTTGATACATAAGCGTCAAAATAAAATATTCACCTTTCAAAAAGAAATCTGTAAATTCTTTATAATATTAATTATAACTTCAACAATGGGAGTAGAGGAAGCGAAAGGAGTTTGTCAGGATCGTAGCGGGTGGAAATCCGTAGCCCCTACCTACCCCTACGGGAAAAAGGCGTGCTTGTATGGATATATGGTGTCTCATATAGTAACATCTAATAGGAATATAAACTGTTTAAGGTTATTTAACGATATTGCCATATTATCTTTAAGCTTTTCTAAAATTGATATATCAGCTTTAATGTTTGTTTTATACATTAAATGAGTTATATTTTATGTGGCGTATTCCATTAATATGCTGACAAGATTAAGGATAAAATTATATTTATTTCCATTCACGATATCGTGGAAAATTTTTATTAGTTTTGACTTCAGATAATCAAATTACGTCAAATATTTTTATCTCGCAGTGATTCATATTACATCGTCATTATTATTCGAAGATCTTAATAGTAAAAATACTTCTAAAAGGAAAATTATCATAAATTTTTTTAACGGTTCTTTAGCCTGATCTAAATTGTTGGTGAATAACATATCAAGAATTTTATTGATTTTTGCAATTACTCGCCTATGGCGCGAAACGGGAAGCCTTTTGAAGTACTTTTGTCTCAGCAAATAAGTAAACTTTACACATTATGAATCGGAGTGAACTATATTTATTTTTTTGTTTTATAATGAACGCAGTTTTAATGTATTTAATAGTAATAATGGGCTAGTTAACGTAGACGTGTTAATTAATTTGTACCGTAAAAACTTCCAATAATAATAATTCGCTTTGATTCAACGATAAACAACAAGGGTAAGGAGTACTTACTATTCTTGGAATAGAATCAGAGGGAGCTGGACTTCCTTTGACCGTAAAATACGGGCGAATAAGGTCGTTTAATACGGCTTTTCGCTTTAACCATATCAGTTCTCACCATACACTATAATATTGCTCCCATCACACAAGTGCACACATTTTCTTGAGAAATAAAATTTAAATTCTTGTGCTTTATTACGAGTCATAAAACACTACATATTTATAAACAAGGATATTTAGAAGATTTTATATATATTAGATACGAGGAAAACCGCGAACAAAAAATAGTAGGCAAACTACCTACATCCCGGATTTATTCTACTGTGCTCAAAAAAGATCTATGTGGAACTGAAAACTGCGTTTTGGAATTGTTTTCGGTAATAAAACTATACGTATTGTTTAGTTTTTGTTATCAGGTACACGTACGGTACAAAACTAGTGGCCAATGAAACTGGACTAAAATACTCTGTGTTTGAATTAAGTACACTGAAAATATGATGTTTAATTTTAATAATTGAAAATATACTTAAGACAACATCAAAAATTGTGTAAAGAATAAATCTATTGATCAGCAGTTTTAGAAGTTGATAATAAATATATCTAATAAGAATATACGTTTACATTTCCTCATCGCCCCTGACCTCTTCGATTTATTGTTGTTACAAAGATATTTTTAGAGACGTTTTCAAAGAACCATGACTTCGGATGGCATCCAATGTCCTTAGCATCCCATCTGAACTTGCTGGATAGTTGCCAGATTGGTCTAATCTACGCAGCAGACAACAGCCCACCCAAAGAACTTCCAATTTAATGATCACTCGAAAACACGACTACTGAAGTGTAGGGCAAGACTTAAAAACACGTATAAAATTAGCTAATTTATTCATTTCAGTCTGAACTCGGGTCTGACTGTCTGCGTATTTTAATGAGTCACACGACTTCATTTAATCAGAAATAGTACCTACGATTTATTATTAGCGTAATAGTATCTTATAAAAAATTTATATTATGCAGTTTAATAAATAGTCATTTATAAAGATTGAAAAATGTTTTATTAAAATTGTTTTAGAGGAGTATACACCAATTTCATATGTAATGTAAATTAGTAGATATCCATATTCGTGACATTAGCGGAAGAACGTTTTTCCTCTTATTTCAAAGATTTTTTTCACAGTTCAGGGATGGATTAATAATTCAAATATTAATAATACTTTTGGTAAATATTAGGCATTTAAAAATATAAAAAGGTAGTAATCGCTAGCTTTTTGCTCAGTATGGCAATGTTATACATATATTGTTTGTAGATTCTTGTTATAATAATATTATATCGATAAATTTTAGTGATACGAAGCGGAAAAAACCGGCTCAGTAGTTCCGATCTAATGTACTTTCCAAGAAATCACGCTATCTAGTGCTAATATTACTTTATAAATTTAACACTAATTATTATGTACAAAGTATGTGCTTTGGTATATCTGTACCTGTGTGAATTAGATAATTGAAAATATTACTATACCAACTATGTACCATAATACTTTCCTTGTCTAAATTTATTTTTAATACCATGAAAAATATAATAATAACTAGATAAGTGTAATACCATTGCTGAAATTAAATACATTTATGCCTATGGTGTAACAGATAGATTCGAATCCCATGTGAAGAATTAAGTATTTGCCGACAGACATAGGTTAAATGTATCTGGTATAAATTATATTGTATTGGCGATAGAGGCTTTGTGTAATTTTGCATGATACGAGCGTTTTGTAGTTGTGCGTATTTTATGAAACACGTGCTTATCTCTAAATTATCGAAGGTTAAGGATTGTCTAGTATTATCTCGTAGTTTTATGATGTACGAGTAGGTAAAAATAACTACATTAATTGATTTAAATTTAAGTATTTCGTAACGAAAAATAAAATATATAAAATAAGTATATTAAATTAATTATATTGTAACAAACATAAACGAGGAATAATAAGAACCAAAAAAATGTATCACAGTTTCGTTTTAGGTACACTGGGAGTTAAATTGATTAAATATGATAAATTATACTTCTAGATTTACATTCATATAAGAAGGAGGTAAATATATTTATGTGCGTTATTGGAATAATTTAAGCAGCTTATTGTTAAAGATCAGTTAATAAAAATGCATTACTTACTATAATAGAACAAACTATGCACAAAAAAGCACCAAAGGAAATCGGACAACGAAATAAAAAGATCTTCGTAAAAGTCTTTCATTTTATTTTATTTGCGTTTCTTTGCAAAATCGGGTTTTAAAAAAGCTTTTTCGGTATTTCAGAATACTGTTTATAAGTATAGATACATCGCTATAAAAGCATTAAAGTTCTAAAAACTTTTTGAATATTTCTTTAAGTCTAATAGAATATACAAATAACATTTAAGAAGTAAGAATTTCAATTATAATTATTGCAATTTTACTTTGAACTTGAATTAACAAGAAATTTGACAGAATATATATTGTAAATTCATTTCCGCAGGGGCACTTCGTCCCACCCATCTGAATACTACGAATTTTTATCTACACACTAACAATAAAGAGTGGTCGATCGTAGTAGCATATATCATTTTCTAATGAGCTCATTAAATATGTAAAGTTTTAATATAGAGTGCTGTCATTCTGATCATTATTTATTTATTACTATAGAAACTACGCAGTAACGGATTTAATTAAGATATCACAGTTACAGGGTTGTCAAAATATAGACAAACATTAATTACTTTAAGGTTTGTAAATTTATACACAAAGTTAATACAAGTGGTGGTTACTAAAATACTTTTACATTTCGGTCATTCATACTGTTTGCATTATTATTTGAGAGTCCTTTTTAGTATTTGTTTTCCTGTTGTATTTGTAAAGTTACACAAATCACTATAAATATTTATGTTCGTTTGTAAATTAATATTTTTAAAATCGACTACATATAAGGAGTGACTAAGCAAAAGCAAAAATAATTGAGCGTATTCAATTTATACGTAAAAGATATTATTACGAATATAATTCGAGAATTCATCCCTACATTATTTCCAACAGCTGCCCGCGTCATGTCTACTGGATAAGGCTCTTTGACCTATCACCCATTTCATTCACAGATTCCTACACTTACAATTATTATTAAAGCCCTTAATGTTATCTATAAGAGATAAAAACAAAGTAGTATGATCTGTCATCATAAGAAATTCAAAGAAAAATATATCTATTTGTAATGTCCGACAATGATGTAAGTTTTAAGTTACAATGCTAATCTAATACATAGAATAAATTAAATATGATATGTAAGGTCGATGTTTAGATAGTAAAAAGATTGAAAAGGAGGAAGAGGATTTGAGCTCAGTACCATCAACAAACATAAATAATATAATACTTAATACAAACATAATTATACTTATTTCAAATCTAAAATTTTATTTAGATAATTCACCACAACAAATCACGAAGCCATAAGAACCGTCTCGATCGTATCTAATATCAAATTAAAGACCTCACCATAATTTTCCATTAGTTAAAAAATTACAGTGCTACAAACATACCCAGCGGACAAACTAACAGACACCTCAAACTTATAGCAGACCTCTTTTCCACCATGAGTTTAAAATATTTCGGCAACGCATCTCCAAGTGTCTTGGTCTTGCGGTTGTCATGAACGACGGTAATCACTTGCCATCAAGAACACGATATTCTCGCTTAGCACCCATATTATAAAAAAAATAGCTGTTAGTAGTGTTTTCGAGCATAAACCATGCCTATTTACGGAAAATGGCAGTATAAGGAATTTATATATTTATAAATTGGACCTTGAAAAAAATAATGAAACGGTATATATTTCTTGAAACTATCAAATGTCTTACTATCACTACAGCTGCACTCGAGCTTAGAAAATAAAAGTACACAATAATGCTATGACTTTGTCTGCAATGTACAAAATCATTCCTCAAATTAGTTTACGTTAGCTTGAACTGCAATCTATAGAGATATCGGCTTATCGTAAAAAAGGACTGTCCGTTTATTTATATACACGCCCAAATCTTCAAACGTAGGCCCAGTAGACGTCAAATTTCTTATTACTTGTCCTCACTTAAAGAGAAAAAGAAGCGCTATTATGCGGTTACCCATGTGATAATTTATGTACGTGTAAAATTATATTTCATATCAAACGGGATCATATAAAAACATCTTCGTAATACTGGCCGATAAAATTTTCTAATTTTTTATACCCTAAACATATTTTCTAAACCAACACCCGGTTATCCCGGACCCGTTAAAGTCAGTCTAACCGTATCGTTTATTAGCCAGGATGAAAAAAACATATAGATAGACAAAAACGACATAATATAAATTTATGTACCGTATTTTCTTTTTATTTAATTATTAACATATTATAAAACTATACCATATTACTAATTTTTCTTTTCTACAGCAAGAAATAACGTAGAAGAAAAACATTTTCATCTGTCTTAAGTTTATATAATCTATGGTAACGCCAGAATAAAAATATATTGAATAAATAATTGAAGACTTAAAATTTATTTTCACTAAGTAAACTGTCATTGTCCGGACATCAGGTGTAGAAACTTCAAACTATTAATAAACTGAATTTCGTTGTTCGTTTTAGTTAATCTAATTTCTACATGTATTCTGAGTTTATAATTTTTAAACTCAGTTAATGGCGACTGTGTGAACTATTGTTTTGTATTATTTCTTACTAATATTCAAAATGTCTTTGGACACCGTTCCAAAAGATCTGCGGGGATTACGCGCATGTTTAGTTTGCTCTCTTATAAAGGTATTTACTATTTATTTTTATCAAGTAACAAAATTATTAAAAAATAGCAGTTATAATGTTTTACTTAAATTATATATTGGCTATTTACAGACATTTGATCAATTTGAATTTGACGGCTGCGATAATTGTGACGAATTCCTTCGAATGAAAAGCAATAAAGATAATGTTTATGATTGCACGAGTAACAATTTTGACGGGTACCTATTTTTTTATTTTTAAATCCTTATAACTACATGGTCACATTTATTATTTTAACATGTGCTTATTTTCTCATTAATCAGTAATGTAACATCTCTCAAAGTTATAGTAATATTAGATTGATGCCATAATAGCCATATACAACTAACACCAATCTAACTTACAATTAGATGATTATTTAAAATATTTACATAGTTTTGGGAAGGCATTTAAAATGTAACAACAGTAAAATATTTTCATATATATATCTAAATTATTTCAGAATGATTGCTGTGATGAGCCCTGAAGATAGTTGGGTGTGTAAATGGCAAAGAATAAGTATGTATTATGTTGTATTTCAATAAGGCTTGTTAATTTTCATTCCTGATATGTAAAAAAAAATTAGCTATGGATTATAGTATTATTTTACTTTTTTGGAAGATAAAAAATAATTTTTGTAGGTCGCTTTTGTAAGGGAGTTTATGCAATCTCAGTATCTGGACGTCTACCAGCTGGTGTTATCAGAGAGATGAAAAGCCGTGGTATTGTCTATAGACCCAGGGATACCAGCCAACGCTAAGAACATTTAATTAATATTGTAAATCATATAAAGAGTTTTTTTATTGAATTACTGAAAACTTTTTCTTTTTATGTAATGTTTTAATTAAATGAAATGAAAGGTATAAATTCATATTATTATTTTTTATAATCTATTAAGACACAATATTCTGATATTTAAAATTATACCAATCTCAATTTTTCAAATTTTCTTGCTCTTAAATATGAAGAAAATAGTAATTTAATAATATACAACATAATTTAATCACACTACCTTCTATGCAAACCATTACTATGTGGTTAAGCTGAAGAAAAAATAGTCATTTTGCATTTGCTTATGCATATTTAAATAAATATACCATAGACTTACCAATATAGGGTGTATATTCATAATGCATTGTTAAATAATCACATAACCAAAACCTGTTTTATTTCTAATGATAGCAATAATTAGAATTTAAACTTCAGGTGTGCTTTAACAGTATAAATTGTAAAGGAAACACAGATTTAAACACTTATTATTTACTACACAAATAAAAGCATCACAGTCTACATTTAAGGATTTCACATGTCAAAATATAAATTTTGTGTTGAAAGCTATGGATTGTCTAGTACAGAATGTAAAATTATTAGGTTCTGTGTATTAAATGCCATTACCGTTTCTATAGAAAACTGTTAAAGGTGAATTTTAATACCACATAAGTATTTACATTTTAAAATTAATAATAATTAGTAGTAGCTATTAAAATATTTTATAGTGGAGACCAGATATACCATATATATTTATATAAATTTAATACAAAAACTGCAATAATAAATTGTAGGAACTTATCTGGTAAGACTTCATATTATTGTAACAGAAATAATATTTTATTGTCCATTCATTAAAAGTGTGCCTGATATTGGATGATACTTACTATAGTCAATAGAGCAATGTGTGAAATTAAAAATATTTCCATACCTAGTTTGATATTCTTTGTAAAATCTGGTTATTCAAATCTCCACTTTTATATATAATGAGTTGCAAATTTTCAATAATTGTGAGTGATTTAAAAATATGAACATATTTAAAAAAAATTAACAGGTTATGTACAAAATAACTAATATTTAACCTTTAGTTACAGCTTTCAAGACAAACCATTTTAATTAATGTCTTGTTTCTATATAAAGTGTAATTTAATAAGAGAATATAAATTCATGTTTAATAAAATATGGAAAGAGGAACAATAATAACAAAAGTTCTACAACATATTGAAAATCAACCTTTGATGAAGCAATGCCTCTTTATTTTTGTACTAGATTTCTTATTGCATTATTAGCAACTTGTAAATTGAATATATTCAAGCATGTTGCAGTGTTAACAACACACAGAAAGCTACATTTTTGTCAACTACTCCCCTCTCCTGGTGGAACCTTGAACTCATTATCAGTACCTAAAACATCCTTATCAATATCCTTAAAATCTATATTTTGTTGCTTCATGGCTTTCTGGAAAATAATAATGATAACACTAAACAAATATATCAGAGACCGAAGGTACGTTATTGCAAATATATAACAGCTATACCTTAACGCATTCTTGATAAACCTTAAATATCCCCGCACATACAGAATCGTCATGATCTCCCTTTAGGAAACGCTCAGAAAACCAGGAATTGAAACAATCATCATATTTTTTCTTTAATTCGGTACACTCTTCACCTATGCTGTTCATATTTCTAATTTATTAAACAAATAATGAACAATCTTAGTTTTGAGCTGCCTATTATTTGACAATTGACAGCACTAATCATGTGAATAGTGACAGTCGACCACAGGTGATAATGACCTATAAATATAACATGTTGTACATAACCATATTGGGTGCTTTCCATCTATACAAAAAGAGACGCTGCGTAACGCAGTTTTGAACTTCATCAATGGGACTGTCGGACTCGACAGTATACTGCTCTAATATTAAAAAGTTGTTTAAATAGCGTTTTCCCGAGTTTTATCAAAACATAAAAACGACAAATTATTTCTGGAAAAAAATTATCATGAAAACGAGACGACAGTGTCTTTTTATCGTTCTTAATATTTATGTAGCGTGTAAATCATACAGAAAAGAAAAAAGTGTACTATTATATCGTATGTCAGAATTTGTTTATATTCCAATGTATTTAAATTGCTTGATACTAATGTTCAGAAAAAAATGTGTACGTGTACTTGCGTACACTCGTAAGAAGTGAAACTTAAATAAAAAAAAAATTAATTATAAATATCACGTCCACGTGTTGGTGTTTTGAAAAATGCAATCAAAAACTGAGGTTGACTTTGAATATTTTAGAAAAATAAATACCATAATTACACCTAAGTATTAGAAAAAGAGATAAAATTTATCATATCTGTATCCGAACTAATTATTTTCTTTTTTTGTACCAGAAGATCCGTGGTTTCTTTATCATTTAAAAAAATAATGTTGACTTATTTATTACCTAATAGGTATTGAAAAAGATACGTTTTATTAA
>JAOSYY010000012.1:11777636-11829546 GCA_025727935.1 Hebomoia glaucippe | reverse complement strand
TATACTAATAAATAAAACGTCGGTAAAACAGATGTTACCGACGGAAAAAAGATGGCGCGTAACGGAAAAATGTTACAGTAAATTTTTTTACAACCCCGATAAAGAAGTTTCACTTCAATAAAAAAAACGATAAATTTTTGCCAGAAAGAAGATTTTTTTGTTTTCGTGACACTCGGTAAAACGCTACCATACACAACATTTTTGATTGTAGAACAATGTATTATAGAGTGCAGCAGTATCATTGATGGAAAGCACAAAGATCAATACTGCGTTAGTCAGCGTCTCTTCTTGCGTAATTGGAAAGCACTTATTATTGAGCCATGTAATCATAGAGTAGGAATAATTACGCTCTATATGTGAAAGTAATGGACATAGCGTTACGCTTAGTAATATTATTCTGTGACGAGACGGATAAATCAAATGTCAACGGCAAGAAATATTTATCTTCTTAGTTCTTATAAAGTTAATATTTTAGGTTATATCATATGGTTGTATCTTAGCTTGTGAACTATTTATATTATCAAACTTTTCTATCGCTTTATGCTTCTTATTTAAAATGGGTGACATATTAAAAGATAATCGTTTCGCTAAATATCTCAATGATCCAAAATATCGCCAAATACCAAAACATGAGCGGAAAGTAAAGATTGATAAAAGATTTCAGTCTATGTTCAGTGATGAGAAATTTAAAGTAAAATATACAGTAGATAAACGTGGTAGACCAATAAATGAAACATCAACTGAAAACTTGAGAAAGTATTATGATTTGGATGAATCAGGGGATAGCTCGGAAAGTGAAATAGAGTCTAATAAATCAGAAGATTCACACAATAATGATCATGATAAAGAACCAGGGCAGTTTGTGAAACGAATTCAAATTGAAGAAAATAAGAAAACAAAACCTGAACTATTCAAAAATGATAAATTAGTGCATGGAAACTTAGACAAAGATGTAAAGAAAAAACTGCTTAATCTAGATATTGATTACGCCCGCGGTGAAGGTAATGTTTGAATCTGTGAAGTTTTTGTTAATTAACCTTACTCGCGAAAAATAATAAACAGAACTACTAAACGTAGTTTGAATGAGTTGTATCATGAATAAAATACACAAATTCACAAAAAAGCATTTGCTTTTATAAAGTATTCATGAAAATATGTTATAGTTAACACACAGTAAAACAAACAAGTCATATCACATTTTTATAAGTTTTTAAATTCAACATTGTGTGGTGTTCTTCAATAAAATACCAACCATTTTGTAGGTTTATTATTAACTGATAGTTCAAGTGATGAAGAGAGTACTGAAGAGGAGGAAGAAAGTGACCTGGAACACGAATGGGGTGAGTTAGATGCTGATGCTGACAGTACTGATGAATCTACTAAAAGGTAATTGAAATTTTTGTTTTCATTACTATTTACTCCAAAACATAATTTACTACATCTGTATCAACTAAGTTTTAATATGTAGTTGTTTGTAAAAGGCCAATATATTGGTCATAAAAACAAAAGTATCAAAAACATTCCAGAATTGCAATATGTAATATGGACTGGGATAACATTAAGGCTTCGGACCTAATGGTGCTATTAAGTTCATTTCTGCCTGCAGGGGGTGTTATTCACAATGTAACAGTAAGTTTTATCTAAATATTTTGGACATCTTATAATATCAATTATGCTAATAATCTCAAGCCATACATTAAGTATTAAGTTGCAGTAATCACTGAGTTTTACATATAAGATAAATACAATTAAAAATGTATTATTTCTTAAATATTTCTTTGACAGATATATCCATCTGAATATGGTTTGCAGCGTATGCAAGAAGAAGAAGTCCGTGGCCCTATAGAATTGACGGATGATAAAAAAGAGAATAATTACCTTTGTGATGATGGACAAAATGAAGAAGGTTTATTTTTTTATACACATGTTTATAATTTGCTTATACAAGTTATAACTTTAAGGAAATTTATATGTGCAGTACGTAAGTAAGCCTATTATTCATTGCTGCATTTAATTGGTGACATCTAATAATCAGGGTCAGGATATCACATGGAGAAGTTGCGCAGATATCAATTGAACAGACTCAAGTATTACTATGCCGTGGTGGAGTGTGACTCAGTGGGAACAGCGGACAAATTGTACTCGGAGTGTGACGGTATTGAATATGAGAGTAGCGCCACAAAGCTTGATATGCGATTCATACCCGATAACCTTGTTTTCGATCAGGTGTGGCTTGGTAATATTCAGTAAACTCACATCAAAGTGAAAATGTTGCCCAATTTTTATAAATTGTCTCTTTAGATTAAATGTTGGCTTGTCTTGCATTGATAGATAGAATGGAAACAGCCCATGGCTGCATACTTAAAGCTTATTTGAACAGAATTTGCACATTATTCAGCTCCAAAAAGTAACTACTTTATTATTATCACAAAATTAAGGAAATCATATTTATTCTTTTTTAATAGTGTGGTATTTTCTTGCTTATGAAATTGAATAGTATGCTTGTAACAGTCAGTTCAAAATTTTGGTAACACAACAAAGTACCAACAAATTTATGATGTTCTAAGTAGTTTTTAATATTACGATAATCATTTAAAAATATGACAAAACAAGTACAATGTCGCCTTCTTGCCCATAATATTGTAATTTAAGTTCCAATTTTGAAGAAAATAAGTATTTATTTTTGTTGTCTTTAAGGAACCCCGGGAAGTATGCACCAAACTGCCAGACCTAACCAAATACAAGCCACGTTTATTCACGACAACTGCTCTGCAACAAGCTAAGGTTGAACTAACTTGGGATGCCACTAATCCCAATAGAGCTGAAACTATCAAGAGTGCATTGAATGGCAAGATTGATGATCTAGACTTGAAAGAATACCTTGCTTCGAGTAGTGAAGGTACAAAAAATTTAATTATAAGTCATTTAGAAATTCTTGAAACTTAAAACGGTAAATTAAAATAATTTTAAAAAGATCTAAAACATGCTTTTATTTCATAAACAAAAAATATGACACAAAGCCCCCCATGATTTTTTCACAATAATACTAATCCTTTTTGTTTATTTTTATAAATTTAACTCTTTTCATCTTATTTATGCAGATGAAGCTATTCAGGAAAATACTGTAGAATCACACCCAGATGATAGTGGTACAGATGATCCTATACAAAAGTACAAGAGTCTCCTTGAAGACATTGAAAAGAAAGAACAGAATAAACAAAATAAAGACATGGAAATGGAAATCAGTTGGGGACTTGGAGTTAAGGATAAAGCCGAACAGCTTGTCAAGAAGAAGTTGGAAGAAGGTACTTTATTAATCAGAAATATACATAATTTCACTATTTTGATTCTAAGCTTTATAGTTCTTCATACAAGTAGATCTTGAGATCATACAGAGTTCTCCTATACTAAGCTTTTCCGATTGAGAATAAAAATCAATAAATATCTTTGAAAATAGAATGTTGAATATTGATAAATCGTTAGAAGTAATATATAATATTTTATATATGTATGGGCTTGTAATTAGTAATATAGTTATTATATTGTACTACTCTATTGGTCTATAAGCCTACCTAAAAGAAATAAAAAAAAAAAAAGTAGTCGTGGTTTCGATGTCCTTCAGGTGTAACAAATCATAAAACTAGCTTCTGCCAGCGGTTGCGCTCGCATTAAAGTCCATTTTGTCATTCACTTCTAGTTGTTCATCATATTTTTTTTTGGGTAACTTTAGTGAATCTATAATTTCTTATACGAATTATGTTTATATTTAAACACGGAAATATCCGTTGAGTATTTTCGGAGATTAGCCCCTAGATAGAGACAGACAAAAAGGTTAAAATAGATTTTGGGTTCTATGGCTCTTTTCTAACTACCCACAATAGTTTTGATAAATGCATTGAATATACAGATACCCGATTTTTACTGATTTATTATGTGTAAAGAAGATATAATTTATAATACACATTTGTGGTCGTGTACAACCGATTCCAGACTATCCTAAGCTAAACTGTATTTATTATGAGTCATCACATAGATCAAAAGCCAAGTAACATAACTTTTTAGTTTATAATATATTTCGGATTAAATTTCAGGCAATATACCTTAACACTTATGTGTACTAACCGTTGTGGCGAACGATTCTTTAACGAGATTTTTATAACCCTTGTCCAAATCGGTTAAACCGTTTCCGAGATTAGCGTGTACATAGACACACACAAACAGAAAATATTTCTAAAAATCGTTTTGGGTTCTATTAAGTTATACCAATTTTTCTTATATCTTCAATGTAGACACCGATCAGTTATATATGTATTAATTATATTATAGATTTTCTGATAACATTGTATATTGTTGGCGCGTCTGGTAAACATTGAAGTATTAAATGAGTGGAAGGAATTTCTAAAAAAATATTTATTTTCTTTGTGAATCACCTGCCACTATTGATAGATGGAAAGGATGAAGTCGAATGACCAAAGTAAAATTAAATAGATCGACAGCATTGAATAATTAATGTTACAATGTGCTAAGTTTTTGTACTTACCTAGGATAAAGTGAACTCACAGCTCGTCTATCGATGACTGATATAAAAAAAGATAAAGTTGCCTAAACAATCTTTGTAACACATTTTTCAGGTAACAAAGATCTGACTCCCTTCGAAAAATTACTCCAAAAGCGAAGAGAGAAGAAAAAGCAACAGAAATTAAAACAACAAACCCAAGAAAATGACAAACACGAATCCGATGACGGATCTGATATTCCATCCGATATAGATATGAGCGATCCATATTTTGCCGAAGAATTTAATAAACCAGAATTCAAAAAGAAGTCTAAAAAGATCCCCAAAGTAGAAATAGTAGCTTCTGACGAGGAGCGAAATAGAGCCGAATTGGAATTAATGTTAGACGAAGATAACGGCAAAAGACACTTTAGTCTAAAAAAAATTCAAGAATCCGAGACTACTTCTAAGAAATCAAAACGAAAGAAGCTTAAAGACAAAATAAAAGAACAGAAGGAAACTGTCCCAGACTTTGAAATGAACTTGAACGATGAACGGTTTGCTGCTCTTTATGAATCGCATCACTACAATATTGACCCCGCTAACCCCAATTTTAAGAAAACAAAAAATATGGAAAAGCTCATTTATGAAAAATTGAAAAGGAGACCAGCTGACACGCCTATTGTAATAGAGCCTAAAAAGTCTAAAGAAGATATTGAGTTAAATTTGTTAGTTAAAAATGTTAAGCGTAAAACAAAAGGAGTTTTAAAAAATAAATAATTTTTTATCCATGTATGTATTGGGTGTTTTGTTTCCGCATATATTATTAAAATTAAGGTGCTTGTTTTTTTTTATACTAAGAATAGATAGTTTTAAATAACTAATAGGAACACAATATCAAAAGAGTACTTATTTTATTAACAAGATTTATTTAAATGTACAAAATGATTTAAGGTCATGATGATGTAAAAGCTTTTTTTATTTCTCTTCCTAATGCTGCACCTAGCGGAGGCGGTACTGCGTTTCCTACCTGAAAAGGAATACAATTATCCCACTTTACTATAAACTTGGTGAGTTATTGTTTTTATAAGTCTTACTCTTATTAACAATGTTTTTGGTTATTATTTGTGAACTTAGTAATAGACCGAAATCGTATCGTAAAAGAGGTGTGTAGGAAATTGTAGTGAGGTCATAGTTTACCTGTCGATGTTTATCCAAAACAGAACCAGCAAAGAGATACGTGTCGGGAAAGCCCTGAGAGCGCGCGCATTCTCTCACTGAGACCACACGGTTCTGTTCGGGGTGAAGAACGCGGCCTTGCTTGCCCATAGGCTCCGGATCCGTCACCGTCGTACTGAAGTAGCCGTCCCATGATATGCGACCTACAGGCGAAATCGGAAAAATATTTTCAAAATAGGTGTTGTATTTAACATGTATAATTGTCGATTATTTTTTCTATAATTTATAATAGTTTTTTTTTTATTTTAAAACATGGTCATAGTTAACTTACTTACCTTAATTTTTTACGGTTTCAACAATTACATAAACCGTTTATTTTATGGTTCTATAAAGCTCACCATATAGTCCCGCCCAGTTGTTGTGCCTGTTAGCAGTGTGCGGGAGGCACCAAGGTATAAGCGTATTTTCCTGCTTGTCAACTGAGGAGCAAGACCCGCCTGCAGCGCATGCGCAAACCCCTCGCAAAGCACCAGTCGACGCTCTACCATTTTTCTTATCTTCATATCGGTACTGTAACACCTGTGAACATTACAATATACTTAATAAGGTCGTTAAGGTTTTTAATCTATCTTCATCGATACACGTTCATACAAAAAATCTACCACAGAAGCAAACCGTAATGATAAACCCTACTTATGTAAGATATAAGGATACTTGATCTCGTAAATAAAGATACGTACATCAAAAAAAAAATCGAAAATTAAGTGTAATTAACTACCTATTATAATAGTCTAATAACTCTAATACCAACTTACTTTACATTTAGTGCCGTCTGATAAAGTAACAGATATATTGGGAAGATCGCGCCAGTCTGAGCCAGGCGCCGTGGGGACCCTTGATATGCGAGCTTGTATTAACGGCGCCATATTCTTGCAAATGTGGTCTCTTAACTTTGCGTTCTCGTCTTTGCCTCGCACCAACCGCTGGAAGTAACTTTCGGGCATAGAACCGTAGTTTATTTCTATTCTATTTGCGCCGTTGCAGATCTGTGGTAAATCACTCATGGCGTCTTGGATGGTGCAAGTGCGTCTCGGTGCAGATTCATCCCACTGTATGTTTGATGCAAATCGCTTTCCATCTATCGTAGTTGTTAGAGTACAAGCTCGCCTGCTGAATACGTGTGTGGGTTCAGGGTATAGCGGTAGCTTATAGCCCGGAGCAGCCGCAAGAATTATAAGTCGTCGCCTCGTTTGCGGCACTCCGTAATTGCCAGCCTGAAGTATACCAAAAGTACATTGATATCCCATATCTAACAAAGCTCTTAACGTCAATTTTAGAACCATCCCCTTTTTAAACGCAACAAAGTTTCTAACGTTTTCGAGTATAAAATATTTCGGCCTATAATAATCGCAGTACGACAAATAGGAAGCGACAAGGGAGTTTTTGAAATTTGAATATTCTCTAGAATTGAACCTGTTCATGCCAGAAAAACCTTGGCAGGGAGGCCCTCCACACAGTAACTCGACTTCACCTTGCATGGGGAGCCTTAATCCACCGGAACTATGCGTCGCTCCCGACATTGCGTCTTTCAGTAAAGCGTTACAATCCTCATTGAAAACAATACAATTTTTATTATTGAGGGAGTACGCATGGGCGGCAGCTTCAACGTTTTCTATAGCCCATTTGCACTGTGCAACTCCTGACCGATGCAGTCCCTCAGACAAACCACCACAACCCGCAAACACGTCTAAAGTTCTTAATGGCCTCATAGTCGCTACTTCGGCTTTAGTTACGCGAGATTCAGGTTTGCTAGACTTTCCTTTGCCTTTACCTTTGTCTTTCCCCTTATTTGGTCCTATGCTACGTGCGTGCTGTGGTACATCTTTGAATTCACCCGATTTCTTGTCATATGACATCCTGAAGTAGATTCTGCTCGGATCTTGTTCAAGCCAGCTATAAATCGTATCATTTAGTGGTATGTTGTCGATGTAAGCTAAATGACAAGGGCCTACAACCGATGAAAAGGACACTTCACGTATTTCATTGCTCCAATAAACTAAATTTAAGTCTTCATGTTGTGGAAACCGGCTGCTTGTGTTTTCAGGTCTGTATAGAACATTGACTTTGATGTAAATATCTTGAGGTGCAATCAGTAAGCCTTCCCCGGCTGCTGTCACAGTTAATATATGTCCCACACAGAACGGTTCATTCGTATCAATATTAGAACCACGCAAATTATTATCGCTTTTCCGGTAGTATTCAGGATACATATCTTCATTTACATTGTCCAGTTTTATTTTAGCGCTATCCATGTTTAAATTTAGATTATTTTTAAGATTAAATGTTCCTGGCTTTAAAAAGACTCCACAGCCTTTTTTATATTCAAAGTCTTGCCATTTCACAATGGTCCATTCTGAACGATTTTCTTCTTTAACCAAATCAGATTTTTCTGTAAGTTTGCCTATAACCTTAGGGATATCTTTTATATCTCTCTTGGTTTTTCGTTCACAAGATGGACAGAATCTATGTTTTCGTAATTCATTTGGACATGTAGGATCTACTGGTAAGTCTTCAAACCTTGCTGTGAATCTTTCGTAATATTTGTTGTAATAATAGGTCTTCCCATCGTCCTCATGGAAGTCTTGTTCAACATCCTTTCCACCGAGTTTGAACCAATCATGGGGCGTGTTTCTTTTTTCTACCGAAGCTTTTCTGAGAATCGAGGAGAGCGGAGCTCCATGACAACATCGGTCTCCTAAAAATACTTCTCTTGGATCTGAAACAAAATGTTATAGTAATAATTTCACTGCTTTTGAAACAAAAGAAAAAAGCTTATATGGAAATTTAAGAGTTAATTTTCACAGATTACACACCAAAATTGTTTTTTGAGTTGTACTACTTCAAAGAAGTACCTTAAAGTATAAATAAATATTCTAAGAAACGTTCAAACCTCCAACTTCGCCCAAAACTGTGTCTGATGATCTAATAAAGACTTCTGCATGGAAATATCCAGCTTTAGGATTGACAATTTCTTTCCACATATAAATAACTCTAGAGACTAACGCAGGAATATTTGCTTGAGATGTCTCAACCATGACAAAGTCCCCTATTCTCAGCTCTCCACCGTCAATTTCAACTCTTTCATAGTATATTTTGGTGGCATCCACTTTAATCGGTTCTCCTACCCAATTGATGTGTCTTTGTGGTCCAGTTAATTTAACAGGAAGCAATTCTTCTATCTTACTGTAAAGACCTTTATCAGAGGCCTGCTGGTTGTCATCATCGTCTTCTGGATCTGAGTCTTCTGCTTGTTGGACAGCCATGTTGGGACAGCGACGCCTGAAACATAATTATCATGTTAAAAATTATAACAAAAGTTTAAGTTAAATGTAACAATAACATTAGTTATGATTATGTTAATCATACAAAGTAGACATTGATTATAGTAAATATTCTATGGTAGTCCCAAATCTAAACTAGGAGGATTAGCAAAAGCATAAAAAAAATTACTAGCGCGGTTTTGATAAATTAAAATTCAAAATGCATTATTGAAATTTTAGGAAATAAATATTTCAATCCAGGAATCAAACCCATTCATTTGGGTAAAAAATAACATACTATTAAACCATCTAGTAGTGTCACTTATGAGGAACAAATTTTGGAAAGTAATGTCACACAAAAATCTGAAAGATATTGTTTAAATGCCTTTTAATGCTATTAATATTTCTATGATTTCAGATTTGAAAGAAACTATTGTAAATTCCTTGATATGTTTATCTACTTGCTCAGACCGCGACAAAATTAGTTAAGCAGTTTCAGACATTACATGGTAAAGATAGACAGACAAACAGTTATTAAAACAATTATTTTTTTACATCAATTTTCTCTCATTGGCCACTATCACATTTGGATAAATTCATCAAATGAACACACACAGGATTTGTACTGAATTATTATGCTACCAAATATTATTGATTTTTAATATAGAACAGTAACAAAGTACCTGACACAGGCTTGTTTTGTACGTCCATGGCCTCCAAATTTAAGCATTGCTCGGCAAGCATTACACTGTCCACAGTCTGGGAGCTGGCATGCTTCACATACACCACATCTTTTTCTTCTCAATACTAAGTCATGATTAGTCTTGTCAAGTTGGTTACTGAAGAAGCTCTCGAAAGTCTTCCGCACAAGTGGTGTGGTTGTAGCTTTGGTCCAAGCTTTCTTGTCAACTTTCTTATAATCTATTTTTGTTCTAATCCGCCGTTTTCCAAATTTGATACCCATCAACTTAACTAATTCTCTTAAACAAGGTAATGTAATGAGAGGTGCAGTATCTTCGTCTGTCTCCAAACTAACAACTTGATCACAAACAAATTGTGCATGTTTATGTAACATTTCTTCAGTGATCATTGTGTCATTCAGGTCTGGTATTTTTGCATTCCTGACAATTTGTAACAAGTCTTCATATGACGGTTGTAAGTAATGATATTCTTCTACATACTCAACCACAACTTTACTTAACCATATCTTTTCATACAAATTATTCATTAGGGGCATATAGTCAGTGCTTGGTCTTAGTAGATTATATTCACCAAATTCTGTAGATAATGTGACACAGTTTCTACTGCCACCATCAAAACCGTGAATATACCTTGGAAAAGAATGTTAAAATGTTACATATACACAATTAATGTATTATTGAAAATTATTAGGGATCTATCTAAGCAGGAATGGTAAAATTTCCAATTCCGACACCAAAATTTGTTTGGAATAGATCAAAGAGCATTTTGACTTCTTAATATCTGCAAACCATTCAACAAGTTCAAGTCAGTTTTGTAAGTTTAATTATAGACACTAACATACCATTCAATTATGGGTCCAATATCTTTAACAGGTATACATTCTTCATCAATTTCAGGGCATTCTGAGCAAATTGATTTCAAGTACCCAGACATATAAATTCTTACATCACTTTCAACTAGACCACCATCAATAGGAACTAGATGTCCTTGTTGATCAAATATAGAAAATCCTGTTATATTAGTTTGAGGGCGTTCCATGATATCACCTTCATCTCCTAAAATATTGATAAATAGTAGTCATTATCAATAATATATTTAATAAAATATAGCAATCACTATATCTAAACTTAAATCATTATGTAACACTTTAATATGGGTTGAAATTATTATATTACAGAGCACATAAAACTTTAATAACTTGAAAATATACTACAAACCAGAAATTAAAAGTAATTTTTCATTGGTCAAAGCAATAAATTCTTCAACTGCATCTTGTGGGTGTCCTTGATAATATATTAAATCAGAATTGTTAAGAAATTGTCCACAAATATCACATTTTTCCAAATCTGGATCTTGTTTAGTATTTTCATTTGTGATATCTTTTTGAGATATGGAACTTTCTTTGTTATTTAAGTTTAAATTTTGATTTTCATCTGTATGGTTATTTTTAACAAGAACTTTAATAGCCATTTCATCTGATTTTTCAATATATTTTAATTCTTCAGTATTGTTGTTAATTAATGTTTTACTTTCATCTGGAATTGAATTTGGACTATCTGGCAGATAGGTGCAAGTGTCGAATTCATTTTGCTTCAGCTTTTTCTAAAATAGTAATACAATTTTAATATCAATTGTATTAGTATACATTACCTTACTAGAATTTGATTATTAGAACTTAAAAATTATCAAAATGCAATTTTTTAAATAATAATGTAACCAACAAAAATGTAATTAATGAAATGAATATGGATCTATTACTTTATATATACTTACTGGTCTCTCACTTTCTATTATGATATCGGACTTCGGAGATCTGGGCCTTTTTCTTTCAAATATACTAGATATTTTAGGTTGATGATTATTCATGGTATCACTGTTAGGGTTGAAAATAATTACATTACTTTCAAATAAAACAGTATATAATAATTTCTTGATTTTTGCAAAATGCCAAGGAATTGTATGCAATAAAATAAATGGTAAAAACGTACCGACCAGTTTTCGAAACTTTCTTAGAGTTATTTTTTCGTAATTCGTTAATAGCACTAGGCATAATTAACTAATAACATCAAATTTCAACCTTCCAATAATATTAGTTTACACTAAAAAATTGATAAATTCTGTCATTGTTAAAAACGCGCGAAATACTTCTAATTAACTTTAAAGCTAACTTTTGAGTTTTGAACATGACTACAGATTACTAATGTTGAGTCTTTACATCACAAATTTCTTGTCCCTGATTGTTCGACCAATATTATTTATTTATTGTATTGTGTTATATTAAATATATATTCAATAAATATTGTATTGCATATTTGATCGATGCTTCCTCATACTCTGCTAATTTACCCAAATAATAATAACTTTTATTGTCACAAGTGAGTCTGAGCATGTCAGTTCTGATAAGTTTCAATAATTGTGTAATTTCCCTGAATTCTAATGGTTTATGTGATCCAAAATCTTTTTTTACATTAATTGTAGAAACTGTTTGAGGATCTTCATTATAGTTTTTGACTAAAGAATGCGTTTTATAAGGTAAAATCATCAATATCAATTAAAATTTTATGATTATATACATAAAGCCAATAGTTAATTTACTTGAGAGATATGTTAAAGTAAAATTTTTGATAGTTATTTAATAAATTGAACAATGAAAACTAAAAATGATGAACAAATGATAAAATAAATAATTAAAAAAATAACTTTATTTACATACAATCGGGTTCTTGGAAATATTATATATACAAATATATTTTGATACATCGATGTCATTACCGTATCTAATCAATTCTCGAAAGAAAGGACAATAGTCATAATAAAAATTCTTAATTAAACGCTTGTCTATTCAAACTTGTGAAATAAGTATAGGTATTTGTTCATTTTTAATGTGTTTCTCTTTTATTTTGTTAATATATGGGTACAAAAGAAATAATGAAATGTAAGTGATTCTTTGCAGATGCGGTGAGCTGATTTTAATCTCAAAATCAAGATGGTCACCCCGCTTTCAACTACGCAACATGTGCTAGAGTCAGCCTGTCAACCGTCACTTTTGACATCTCCTTCCAAAATATCATATGCCTTTTGCTTAATGCTTACTTTATATTTATAATTTAAACAAGTAATAATCAAGTATGTAGCTAAGTATTAAGTGAGATATTAATAATAGAAGTTTTATTAATTATTAATTTTACGGTATAAAACGATGTTACCAATATCAAAAAGAATGAGATTTAATATCTACAATAGATTTCTTTCGACACGGTATCCTGAAATAGATATCGGATATTATTGCAACATGAAAAACAGTTTAGATATAAAACATAATATTCAAATAAGAAAAGGTGTAGGTGATATTAACAGACTCCTTAATCTATATGAAACTCTGAAAATAACTCCAACTACAGACCAGTTATATGAAAATATCAGAGAGAATTTCTATAAGGAGTTGATGATTTTACCTAATAAAACGCATCCTTTAGTCAAAAACTATAATGGTTATCCTCAAATAGTTTCTACAATTAATGTAAAAAAAGATTTTGGATCACATAAACCGTTAGAATTCGGGGAAATTACACAATTATTGAACCTTATGAGAACTGACAAGCTTGGATACACTTGTGACAACAAAAGTTATTATTATTTGGGTGAATTAGCAGAGTATGAGGAAGCATTGATAAAATATACTGTGGCATATTTATTGAAAAAGGGATTTAGTTTAATTTCTGTACCCGATATTCTACCAAGTGATATAATAAAAAGTTGTGGTATGGCAGTAAACAGTGATCGCACACAGGTATTATGTGATCTTAATTCTATTTGTTCTTAATCCACTTTTTTTTAAATAAATATAGTACTAATTTCAATACTGTATCGAAAAATTCTCATTTCTTATAAAAAATTGCTACTGATTTCATTTTTCGAGTTCATTAAAACTTATTTTAAATTTATGTAATTATTGATATTTTATTAGATTTATTCCTTGGACCCATGCCTTCATGGACCAGATTTATATCTATCAGGAACAGCTGAAATGTCACTTGCAGGGCTTTTAAACAATACTATACATCACTCGAAAAATTTACCCTTGAAACTGGCATCTGTAAGCAGGTGCTACCGTGCAGAAACCTCTAATGTTATTGAAGAAAGAGGGACATATAGGTACAACTCATCTATTCAGCTACAAACTTGTGACAGTAACCACAATATTCTATGAGCATAAATTGCATGTCATTAAAAACAACCCTAAGCGCATTTGTTTTGTTTTTCCTTTAACTACTAAAAATACTGTCTTGACCAATACTTATCATACAATTAACTACAATACTAATAGGTGGTTGAAATATAATGAGTGTTGATATCAATAGAGTATTAAATAGTTTCTAATTAAATATGTGTTGAATAAAGCAAGTATGTATTAAACTACATTAAGGCTGTCAATAAAATTAAAAATTATTTCACACAAGCAAGCTGTAAAAGAAAAGTTTCATTTAAAAAAAAAAATAATTTTGTTTGTGAAAGTCTCATTTGCTCTTATTATTTACAGAGTACACCAATTTACTAAAGTAGAAATGTTTATTGTTTCAAAACCAGAGGAATCTGAGGCTATGTTAGAATATATCAGAAAGACACAAGAAGATCTCTTTGCTCCACTCGATATACATATGAGGGTTTTGGACATGCCTCCACATGAATTAGGAGCACCAGCTTATAGGCATGTAACATTAACAATTTATTTCATATATTAAATCTGCAGCCATTACACCACTGGTAAAGTGATTTATCATTTTTGTGTATAAAGCAAAAAAAGTAAATGTATGCAGTCATAATTTTCATGCTTCTGCAGTGAGGTCCAAGTAGATTATTCAAGATGTTTCTCAATTTAAATGAGTATTTTATTCAAAATGCTTTTGTTTATAAAATGCACTATGCAACCTGGAATTATGTAAATAATTTACTCTTGAATATTTCAGGAAATATGATATAGAAGCATGGATGCCTGGTAGAAAAAGTTTTGGAGAAATATCTAGCTGTAGTAACTGTACTGATTATCAATCTAGGCGACTTAATATAAAATTATCTAATAGTAATGATGATCCGATATACGTTCATACTTTAAATGGTACAGCGTGCGCAGTACCTAGAATGTTAATTTCTCTGTTTGAAACACATCAACATGCAAAAGGAAAAATATTTATTCCAGATATTTTACAACCCTTCATAAATGGAAAAAAATATATTTCTAAAAATGTAACAGTGCCTAAATTAAAACTTATGAAAATAAAAAACTAAAGCACTTGTCAATTATTCATTTCAATATTCTGTCATGGAGTACTATGTTTAAAGCATGAAAGGGTTTTCGAAGAATTGTTGTCTTAGCATTGTGGTTGTTCAGCCAAATATTTCAAATAAACATATTTGCATCACTATTTATTTAAGTAATTGGTTCAACAGTTGGCATGCATTTTTGTAAGGTATTTAAGGCCTCATAAAAGGTTGCTCCAAATTTAGTTTATTTAGCCCCAAATGCTTTGTACAATTATAGATCTAGATTCTATATAATTTTGAACATTACATATTAGTTCTAGTGTCAATTTAGGAAATTTTTGAATCAAAACAACATTTGTACAGGAATTTCTTTATTACAAATTTAAATAGTTATTTTCGGGAACATTTTTATCATAATCTGTTAAAGTTTTGTATTTTTCAAAAGATATTTTTAAATAATTAAAATAATCTATTACAAAAACAATAATTATGAAACTTATAACTGAATAACAAAATGGGTAGTGTATAACCTTCCTTAAACCATCCAACCGCGACCCCAAAATCGCAAACTTTGACCTAATAAGAAACTATCACACACGCAATCGCCTAGGCGGCACCTTAATCTGTGTATTACACAAGGTCTTTGACACTTGCATGCCCATCGTTCCCCTCCCCTCGCTAACAAGGAAGCCTCAATATGTAACATAGCAATGTCTGGGGGTCACCAGCCGCTCATTATTGCGTCGGTTTACCTCTCACCATCGAAAATAGTATTAGAAAGCGACCTCCAGGCGCTGTTTGCGTTGGGAAACTTTTCTTACCCGGGGATCTCAACAGTAAGCACTACGACAGGAATCGCAACGGCACGATACTAGAACGACGGTAGAAACGCTACACGAGCTCTATTCCGACCATAGGACCAGAGCTCTTCAAGCTGCGCCAACTCGACAGCCCTGCTCCAATAACCAAAACCATCGTCGATTGGGAGAAGCTGAGAGAGGCACTAAAACCCTACAGTTCCCCTCAACTAGACGAAATACGTCAAAGACTCACATCCACTAACGAAGCGACTAGCGCTGTCTCGGCTGTTGCGGATTTTATTCAGTCACAAATTGAATACTATTCCAGGCAGATAGTTGTCGGCCCCGACAGACGATTCGCACTGCCACCAGAGGTACGTAGGTTAGTAATAGCAAAAAACCGCGACGCCCGCCCTCGATAGGTATCCCAGAGGTAAACGGACGCATCCTCCGCGCTGCAAACACGACGTCAAAGAGTGCGTTCAAGAATTGCGAGGCGACAGGTGGAACCACCCTCTCAAAGAGATTATCTCATCTCACGTAGCGTAGCCCTTAAGGCTGAAACTAGAGAAACAGTTCCTCGTCTCATCCGATAAAACAAACCACCAGCCTTCGACGACACGGAAAAGGCTGAATGTCTCGCAGATTCCCTTGAGGCCCGGTTTTGAAGGAACGGTCGACGACGAGGTGAACTGCCGTCCGAGGACCCCGTACCTACGATCACACAAGACGAGGTGATACTACCAGGAGCCTCCATAACAAAAAATTCCGTGGCCCCAACAGCATCTCCATAAAGGCGATAAAACTCCTTCCCGCTCACTTCATAGCCCTTCTGATGGTAAGTTTCAATTGCCTATTGAGGAATTGCGTCTTCCCACACCAGAGGAAAAAGGCCCGTTATTGGTATTTACAAACCCGGGAAACCGTATAATCACCGGTCTAGTTACCGTCCTTTTAGCCTTTTCAACTGCCTCGCTAAGATCTACGAGAGAGTTGTCAAAAACAGCTTGTGGGACGTAATAAGTAACCAGGCGCTCCTCCCAGACGAACAGTTCGGATTTCACTAAGTGCACCGACTCACGGAGGACATACTCCAAGATTTCCACGGCACTCATCCAATGGCAATGGGCGCACTCTTCTTCGATGTGGCCAAGGCGTTTGACAGTTTGGCACAACGGTCTCATATAAAAGCTATATCAGCAAGCCAGACAGAATGATGGGAATTATCCACTCATTCTTGTCGAACCGCTCTTTTCCGCTACCGCCTAGACTTTGACGTTTTCTCATATCATTCAATTCAGAGAAATATGTAATGTAATACTTTATTGTACACCAAATATAAATTCGAAAAAGTAACGATGTATAATATATAGTGCTTAGGATATTCTAACATAGATATTTACTTGTAATTATTTAAAAAAAGCAACTGGTTTAAAAACATATAAACAACAGCATGTACTGCATGACAGTGGACTGCAAACTTATTAGCCAAAGGAACAGATATGAACATAACAATTTAATAAAAAGAGAGCCAAATGTGCTTGCCGTGGATATTCGTGCCAGAGCGGCACTTACGGAGTCAAGGAGCCGTACTTTGCCGACCACTGTACTAAGGCAGCAAGACTTTTAAATACTCTAATCTAGTTGAAAGTTGGCTAAATTATTATATTGTTCAGACCAAGCTGGGTAATCAGAACCATCCATTTCTTTCGAGTGCGTGTTGTTCTCCAATAACCTATGTTGGCTACCGCCTATCTTTTCACCACAATCTGGGCATTTGCTGGTCTCCATAGCTCCACCACATTCTCCAATACAATAAAAGTGCCCATTTGGACATTTAAACCAATGTCCAGCTTTCAATCCAATTGCCTTGACAATCATATCTCTTTGTTGTTTAGTGGAGATAACATTGTTTAATTGAATTTCTTTCTGAAATATATTTAGAAGCTTCATAGCTTTGTCTAAATTGAATGTATCAAAACCCAAAATAAATTTCTCGGCCTCTTCATATGCATTTTTGACATTGGAATTATTTTTCACACTATCATAAGCCGGATGATCCAGTAATTTCGCAAACTGCACCATAGAATGTAGTCGATTAAGTTCATTTTGTATTTCTTGTTGCTGGCGATGATTAATTTTTTTAACATTTTTGATCAAGTGCAGGCACAAAATCGATATTAGAACAGTAATCTCCTTTTTAATTGTAGTTGTAACAAGTTTAATGCTTTGATGGTGTTTTTCGGCAAGCATTTCTAAGATGTCAAGATAAATGAAATTCATTTCGACTTGCATTAGAGATGGTCTCTTATTGTTAATAACATAATTATGGAGACACTTAAGAGCTCTACTGCAGTATTTTAATGCTGAAATAAAATTGTGTTTCGTCATATAGCAGGCTCTAGAAGGCATAACATCACTTAAATAATAATGACTGGGACAGTTTGTGTTAGTTTAACCTCTATTACTGTTTAAATTAGCATTTAAAGTACTAAGAATAGGAAACTTATAAAAATGCACAAGAAACATGCATATTTGCTTACTCGCAGAATTTTACTTAACCAATTATAAATATTGATGCAGTGCAAAACTTAAATATGATTTAATAACATTAACAAAATATGTATACTATTTTTACTAACCTATATATTGATCACGATTCTTTACTTCTCTCAGAATAGTTTTAAATGTGTCGAATTTACATGTAAACTCCTCTTGTTTTTTCTTAATTTCATCTTCTTTTCCGTAAAATTTCTCTTTGATAGGGTTAATATCGTCTTTAAGCATTTTGTTAATGAGATCTTTATAACGATAGCTTCTAACTATTGGTTTTCGACATAATGGACACGTTTTCATCCCTATTGTTTCCATTTTACTGAACATCCAAGTATCTAACTCCTCAACCTCCATAAGATGCTTGCAGTCTTCAAGGAGAACGAGCCTATAAAAGAAAGAAGTAATAGTCTTCGTAAATTGCAATATTTTATCTTAAAATAAAAAATACCATAAATCAATGTTTTGTTTTAAAAAATAAGTCGTTATATCAGGTGTACTAAATAATTCTCGTAATACTTAAGCTTACAACAATGAACGATGTGAGGAGTAGGGTAAAAATATTGAAGGTTCCCAAGATTTATTACAATAGCATTACTACTAGATTAAACCGAAAGCTTACTTGTCATCGTCTTTGTAGTCCTCGTTAAGGAAATCTTTGGGAAATTCTTCGGGATTGCATTGTTTGCAAACATCTGGGCACGGATGGCCGCAGAGACCGTGGCATGGATGCCCGCATGTCTGTATCTTGGGACAGGGTTCGGAACAGGGTGGCACAGAGCAGGGCTCACCACATAATCTTGTACAACTCCCATGTTGGCACTGACGCGTACATTTTTCCTGAAATTATAATAAGTAAATTAATTTCGTCTGAAGCAATGTGCGCCCAAGATATTTAATTAATATATTAAGAATCACTAGCGGACCCGACAGACGTTGTCCTGTATAACCGTCTTAAATATTTTTTTTGGGATCAGATAGTGAATCTAAACCATTTCCCCAATCCTCTTAAACACGCACAAAAAATTTCATTATAATCTGTTCAGATAAACATCTAGTAGTTTAGTGACAAACACACGGACAGAATGCACTTTCTACCTCAAAATCACTTTTAAATTTAGGAATAACTTGTAGGTGTTCTATATGGTCCCCAGAAATGTTGTAATTGATTTATGAATATTTTTCAACTATAATAAATATTTTACCATGCACGGTTTGCATGGGCTGCCACACTTATTGTTGCATTTGGAATGCAGACAGCTCACTTCACAAGGTTTGTTGCAAGGCGGGCATATCTCGTTACATGCTTCTACACACCTGTGACAAATTTTACAAGAGAGTGTTATACTCTTTAAAATATCATGTAAATAGCAAACATACTTTAGGAATAAATCTTTTGATATTTCAATGTTTTAGTCCACATTGAGCAATGATGAAATGTGTTTGGCATTTAATTAATAATTCTAAATATATCGCGACAACTATATATAGATTATTGTTAGTAGATATAATTAATATATATAATAATTCAGTAGAAATCATATCCCTTTATATTGAATGAATTTACGTATTTACCCAAGAATTATGTGATAGACAATTTGAATGATATAATAGACATGACGAAGAAAGCCGCGTGCAAAAACTTGTAACTAAATAAATAAATACCGATGTCCACAGATAATATCTTTATCACACTTGTAGGCGCAGGGCTCGTGGAGACGGCCCTGCCAACAAGTTGAACATGTTCCTGTACAGGGGTGTTCACAACCCAAAATAGCTCCACAAGGGTATTGGCAGATTTTCAAAAGAGTTTTCTCAGTAAAACAATCTAAAAATCCATACAAAATGATAATTTAAACTGCACGCCTAGCTATATACCTTCTATTCTTAAATAAGCTTCTGTTTTTACTCTAATCGGTTAAATTTTGTTTGAGTTACAAAAAAGGCAAAAAAACTGTTCAGCTAAAGTATTCAAACTTAGACTTGTGTAAAATATAAAAAATTACCTTTATCCATATCTTGAGATATTTTACAGGTCAGCGTAACTTCATGTCCACACGGCGCTTTAAGTTTTATGTCGCTAGGTAGATTGCAAGTAGAGTCGTCACATGGTTCTCCACAGTTTTTAGGACATGGGTGACCACAGGGTAGACTGCGTTTACATTGCGCTCTACACATATTTGGTGTAGGCTCCATAGAACACTGTATTCTAATAGTATGACCACATCCAGGCACCTTTTTATCTACCTAGTTTTTAAAATATAAAGGCATGGGTAACAAGTTCTCAACAAAAAAATTAATTAGCATTCATAACAAAAAACTTACAAGTTGTAGACATCCTCCGCATGGTTCATAACACTTTTTCTTGCAATGATGGTTACATTCTAATAAACGAGCACAATTTTTGAGACAATTTATCGCATTAATATCAACATTACACGCCACTCGCATTGTGTGCTTGCAATTGTTTCTCTTCTTCACAACCTTAGGCGTAAGTAAATATAAGTTGAGTTACCAATTAATAAACAAGGTTTTTGAGTAAAAATTTGGTAAGAAGAAAAAACAGCGTTCTTAAAGTCATTTAGAAATATAGCCTGTTAATAAAACAATAACATTTTCTAGATTACTAGTATTTTACAAAGTTGTTCTAGGTACTTAATTGCTAGAAAAATTAGTTGAATTTAAAATTCCTTTATATAAAATTCACTTCTCTCCATACTTAATCTGTTAACAGGTAAAAAAAGAATTGTAATAATTTAGCCCAGGGCTATCTAGACCAAATACGATCACGGGCTAATATCAACTACTATACAGTACTGCTTGGAGGGCCGAAAAGACCTAAATGTGTGCCTATATTTATTGATGAAAGAATGTAACGAATTTGAAGTATAATAGAGTAGGTTACCTATCTAAAATATTTAAATGGGATGCCTCATATTTTAGAATATTAGTTGTAACGGCTATTACAACGTAATATTGTAATTTCTTTAATTGTAGGAGATTAAAATTATAGCACAGACAATGTTTTAGAAACCCTGTTCTAACTACCATCCATACTAACATACCTCTACTTTACACTCATCACAAGTTTCATAGCATTTTTTCGGACACAGGTGGTCATGATTATTTTCTTCTGAAGCGAAGGTACACCCCTTTTTCAATTTCGTACAGGGTTTTTCGCAGGCAACCTGGCTAAAACAAACAACTTTTCAAGGACAGACTAAATCAGTTTTTGATAGGTAGGTATAATTTGGTTTCACCAATATAGCACGCATCCATGCTTTCCATCAGGTAGGAGAAGTCTACTTATTACTTTAAAACTATTATTTAATAACGAAATCAAATATAATGTTAACATACATTCAATTTCAAATGTTCAAAGCAGATTTTATGTATATGAGATGACTATAACAGATAACCTAAGTTAAAACATTTTGACTGTGTCCTACAGCAAAATCGGTCTAGACTCTAGATGTTTTGGCGTTTAACAGAAACATACAGAGAGATAATCAAATATCCGTTCAGATGCATTTAGAATGAAGTTGTTATTTTAATAATACAAATAGAATGTCCCGTGCCTTGAGTAGGTAACTTAATATCCACTGAATGTTCAGAATTTGATGTAAATATAAATAATATATGAAAAGTACGGTACCCTCTCATGTTCAGGGTCGTTTTGAATGTGGCAGGTGTGTGCACAAACATGGCCACAACTAAGTCGCGCTTTGCATGGTTCAGGACATGCTACATTTTTCATATTAACATAGCAAGCCTTTTGTGCCTGAAATAACCAAAACAACGGTCACTGAAATTTAGATGTCTCTGCTTACCTATTTAATAAACAGACAGTTAAGTTAAATACTACAAAGTACACAGGAAAATAAAACAATTACTGAAGTATATTATACATTATATAAATATAAATTATAAAATTAATTAAAAATATCCAGATATTCACTAACTTCAACACACAATAAATAATTAATCATTTTAACTCTCATTATAAAGATATGAAGTTTATTTTTTTTAAACTTACCTCATGGCTACATGGTAGAGTTACTATGATTATTTCCATACATTTTACATCTTTAGGCTCAACATGACAAGGAACATCTTTGTTATGACCGCAGGGAAGATGTTTATTTATTTCGACAACACAAGGTTTACATGGTATTGCACATTTCAACGGGCAGACATGTTGATCACATTCCAGCAACCTGTGGGAGTTTATTAGCTAAATTGATTAGAGTAGCCACAGGTCGTTGTTGATAATCTGCACTATGAATACAACAAGATCTACCAATCAGTTTTAACATAAATAGGTAAAGTTTAGCATGAAACATTTTTATGTTTACCATACGGAAAATTGTATTGATCGAAAACTGTACCATACCACTTACGGCATGTTCATCTATGGCCGGTGCGACGCAATTTGGAAAAAAAAAATATTCTTAATATTTTACCAGATATATGAATTAAAAAGAGAGAATTTAATACCAATACAAATATTAGAAAATTCAACTAGTTATATGAGATGGAAACTAGAACCGCCAGCTCTCGTTGATCAGTCACCATAGGCATATACTTACAATATGTCTCATTTAGATTGTTTATAAAAACGCAAATCCGTAAATTCGATGTGGCGATGACTCACCTTTCACATTTTTCAATACAAGTAACAAATTCATGATTACTATCATAACTGTGACAAATTAAAGGGCAACAATGTGAGCATGGCAAATTGGAATTGCATTTCAGCAAACAGCCACCTTCCGGAACTTTATTAAAATCCTGTGCTGTTACAATCTGTAATTATATGTATATGTACTTTATAATTAATCAATGGTTGATTGACATTATTAATCCGAAATAAAATTAACAATTCAATAAGTAATTAATTTTAAACCAATTAATTGATTTGTCATTCAAAATTATTACATGAACATTCATTATAATACAATACCGTTGTTACGTACTTTCGTTATTTGTTCTGGGTGTTTCTCGCATTTAAGTGGCAATGACATACCAACAGACTTCTGTTCTTCTAAAGTTTCTGATATATTCCTCCATAATTCAGATTGTTCTTTCAACATATTTACATTTCCGAATATATAGAAACCTGGAAACATTCATTTATATCTATATACCTGGCCCATTAGGACTCAAAAATATTATGAAGAAATAATTTTATTAATTAAAAGGCGTATACATTGTAGTATATATTAACAACTAAATATGCAATTATTTAAATATTATATTCAAAACAATTTCAATTTTCCACATAATAATTTAAACTAAAAAGGGTTCGAGTCCCGGTCGGAACGCAGTTGCATATAAAAAAAATATGTAATTTGTGTTCTGCCTCGGGTACGGGCTGCCCGAGGCCGGACGAGTTTCAAAAACGTATTAAATGTGGTGGGAGGAAATTCTAATAATGTATAAGTTCCGTCCGGGTCACGTACCACCGTTCATAGATGGAAAAGTCGTGAAGTGCTATGCGCGTTTCGATTTCAGTCTATGAATTTCCGAATACTGGAAATAAAAATAAAATAAGCCTTAAAGGTTGACAACGCGTCTTTTAGATCTACTGATCTTAGAGGTGTCCATAGGCGTCAGAAATCGCTAAATATAAGTGAACTGTATGCCCGTTTGCCTTCCTATAGCATAAAATAAAACTTTACTTTATCAGACTTTAATTTTTACTTATGTTTTTTCCTTTACCAACCTTCTCTAGCCCTCGATAATGCGACACAAATTCTGTTCACAGTTCCCAAAAATCCAATTTTTTTCTCATTGTTGTTTCTTACAAGAGAGAGAATAATTATCTTTGATTCCTCTCCTTGATAATTATCAACTACAGTTACTTTCACGTCTTTTAAATGAATATAATTATTTTTCTCCTGAAATATCAAAAAGTATATAATAATGGATTTCTTTGAACAGGAAGCATTGTGTGTGGAAAAAAAGTGTAATATACTATTATTAATATGTAATGTTCATATTGACGAAAGCGGTAGCAATATTTTTCTACTCTTAATATACATACTAGTTGGCTCACGCAACTTTGTCCGCGTCAAGTAAGATATTAATGTACAAATGTAATAATCATTCAAAACGTGAAGACACGTTAACCTTAACAGAGAGTTAGTCTACCTAGAACTTTTTAAACTGCTTATGTAGCGCACACAACTAACGCTCTCGAAAGAAACCAATTTTCCCACAATATATATAGTATAATTTTTTTATTGATATCTTCTGCTATGAATGGTAGTGTAGGTAATATCTAGAATATAGCCTACCTCAATAAATAAGGAATCAAATACTGAAATACTTTTTCATAATCGAATTGGAATCAGTACTTTGAGATTAGCAAATTCAACCAACCAAGCAAATAAGCTTTGTTATATGGTATAGGGAATATGAAGACGAGAGTTTAGTCGAAGTAAATTACGAAAAGGTCATTGCGAATTTCTAATTAAAGCCAAAAATGCTAATAATATTGCTACATAACCGAATCCAATGTTTATTAAAACAACATACCCTTTTCATGTAAAACATTTGAGCTGTATAAGCACTTAAAATTGTAACGTCTTCAGCGTCATATCCCTGTTGCATTATATAGTTAGCCAATCCCAGAGCAAGGTTTGCTTCATAGGAATTCATTTTACTTGTTGTATCTGAAGCTATCTGAGAAATACAATGATTATAAGTTCATTAAGATTTAATAATTAATTAACAAGAAGCACAATAGTTTTTAGATAAATGCATTGAAAAAACATATACCAGTTTCAATTTTATTATATTACTAGTTGACCCAAGAAATGTCCTTTTGCCAAATAAATATACCGCGGTTAAAAATAGGGATTGATTGTAGAGGTGCGAAAATTTGGGGTTGTATGTATTTTTATATGCTGTATCATAAAAAATAAAAAAACGTTTATGGGTGGACCACCCTTAATATTTTGGGGATGAAAAATAGATGTTGTCTGATTCTCAGATCTACTTAATATGCTTATAAATTTCACGAAAATCGGTCGAGCCGTATCGGAGGAGTAGAATTACTAACACCATGACACAAGAATTTTATATATTAGATAAGAGATAGTTGTAACCTTAACTTACTATATATACTTTTATCTTCATTTCCTATACAGTGGAAGTGGAAAATTAACGGAAACGTGAGTTGATAATGTACTCGTGACTTGTTTACGATTAACTATTGATGTTATTTTTAATGTGAAATTTATTTTTATTTATAAATTTTAGATACAAAAATGCACTATAAAAAAAATACATTGCATTCAGTAAAGGTAAACTCCAGAATTGTGAGTAGTATATTCACTATTGAAGATTGATAACAAAATATTTAACTAGTTACACTGACGAAAATATAGTGCAAACTTTAAAAGCATAATAAATACCTCTTCAGGATGATCGTGTGTTAAGAAAAATAGATTCTTGCTAATTCCCCGGACATTTGGAAAGGTCTCCACCGAAAAGTGATTCTGTAATTCCGGGTAGATATGTGGAGATATAAGAGCTGCTATTTCTGGTCGCATACGATGTTGAACAGACAGGCGACGGCTATGCATATTGTTATTTATCATTCGTTCAAATAATGACACTTCGATGTTGTAATTTTTGGCTAACTGCATATGAGCAGCCGATGGCCGTAGTTGCTGATGATCACCTAAAATCAATATATCATAATAGTATAATAAAAATAATAATAATAATAGTGCGTAGTCACTCCACGCGGAAGAAGTGAAACTTCATAATGTGGAAATGTGTGCTGGCCTGTAACAGGTATACTTCCCGTATGCATTCTAGTTCCACGCATTCACTCCCGCTCTGTCTATTTCCCCTACCCAGGAGCGTTGAACGTTTAACGCAACTTTGTTGGAAGTCGCATTAGAAGTTTCACTTCAAAAAACTTGCAACGACCACGAGGGATATAGTGGGACCACTATGACCTTTATATGTACGTATATGTATCAATAAATTATTCGTATTACTGGCAAGTTTTAATTATTAATTACGGCTTATCCTCACCAATTTTTCGACGTACTCGATTGTATTATAGCGGAAGAATTTCTATCCTTAGAACTATGGGGTTCGTTTCGCGCGTAATGTAACATATCTTATGTATACGTCTGGTACGGTATCAAGTATTAAATGGGTGTAAGAATTTTTTTAAAATTATATACATATTTAGAATTCCGTCATACAGAATTACATATAATAATATGGGAAATCCTCGCTTTATACGGGGGAATGCCAGTGTTATACAGGGGTTTGAAATCGCGTAATAAGAAACTGCGTTATAATAGTAGGGGGGATTACTGTATTCGATGATTAGGCAGTATAACTCAATATTTTTAAAAAGTATTTCATTTTTAATAAGGAGACATACTATACATATAGCTACTAAATACGTACCAATAAGAATGAGATGTTGACATTCTTTTTGAAGTGATGTCACAATATGTTGTTCCAACACTTCAGCGGCCTCTTCAACAATTACTGTATAAAATAAAATACAATCAAGTTACTAGAAGATTACAGCATAATTTTAGCATATTATGTGATACAATTTTATTAATTACATGCACCTCAACGTATCACTAGTTTGGAATCGTTACCTAGTTATCAGTAAAGCAAAAAAACACATGACGGAGGGATATTTATAGGATAAATTACAAGACGCACGCTTAAAAAATTCTTAGCAAGTGAAATTTAAGCATTAATTACTTGTAGATGGAGCCAATTCCTTGATGAATTTCCGCAATCGCGCAGCACCACTGGTGGTCATTCCCACGACTGAACGATCCTTGATCAAACTCAAGTCTAGCAACATTCTAGCTTCTTCATATTGAGTATTAGCTAATAGAGTTTGCTCCTGTTTTAAATTAAAGGAAAATCTCATTACTACATAAATATAAAGTATGCAGTAACTAAGGTTCGTAAAACTAATGTTAGATGTTAGTTTTTACCGGCGGAAAATATGTTTCTATAATACTATATACACATATTTTATTACAGGTAAATTCTAACTAAACTCCTTTCGCCCATTATAACCTTATCCTATAATACTAGGGCCTGTATTCCAAACTTTACATCAAGTTTTAATATTTGTCAAAATTTTGATGTGTAATAATTCATTCTTAATTTTTCATACATCTACATTAATTATTACATCGAATAGTTTCAGTAAGTAATAAAAACAAAGCAGTTGTACGAACATGCGACACCTGTTAATATAAGATTATAACCACTGAAATTAAAATCTCTGAGAACCACACTGAAATTATGAGTCTATATCTGACAATGGCGTAACAGTATTGTGGTGGAGAATCTTGAGTTTTTATAAAAAAATATTTATAATATATATATGCACCTGTAAAGGCCTGACATTAGTTAACATATTTTTTTTCAAAACTTCAACCCATTGAAAATATAGCATCCAACGATTATAAAATGGCATCTTTAAAGGATCTGCGAATCTTATTTTATCTCCTTTATTTTCGTCTTGATCCCAACGAGATTTCATTGTCTGAAAACAAATATCAATTACACACCTTATTGTTAATCCATAATATACTAAACAATGTTCGTTAATTAACTAATTACAACGATGACATTTAATTATTTTATTACTCATGCAAGAAAGAGGATTCGATTGACATATGAAAATAAACAGAGTACAATTTAATTTTCTTTTTAATTAATTATTATGATTTAAATAATCATGGGCATCTCTCATATTATAAAAATATAAATGAACCACACTGCTTCCTACAGAGATAAAACAAATCAAATGACATTGTTGTCCATTCTATTTATATAGAAGATATTATTTTAAATGGTTTTTATTTATTTTATCAATTTGTTGTACTTAAGTATAACATGTTTTGTTACAAACAAAACTAAAACAAGCACCTAATCTTTATATTATGTTGGCACGGTCACGAGACTCTCTGAAAGCTTCTTTTTTAATAATATTGTTTGGAGCAAGAAATTGTTTTACTTACATTAAATATTTCAATATTTGTTTCAAGCATTATTATTTCCTTTCGCATTTCGTAAATTTGATTTGCGTCAGCTTTGTTACAAAGTTCTAACAACTTAAGAAGCTTCCTTTTAGAATTGACCATCGTAAACACACAAATGTTCGAATCAGTTGTCCGGTCAATATTAAATAAGTCGTCGCTCTCTCTATCATAAAGTCTTAGATAGCGATCGTCATTGTTCTTTTCAACGTTATTCAATTCATCGGTTAGAGAGTCAATAGTAGAGGCAATGGGTCTATTTATGTCATATTGAACTCCATGAAACAACCAATTATATAAAAATAATTCGGTTTTTGATTTGTCATCAACGTAATAACAGTTGAAAATGCGATTACATGCAAACTTGCTTGCAATAACTGTTTTGTTTATGACTTCGAAGTTTACAATTCCAGAATCTAACGACGAAATATTCTGTTGTAATTGTTTTAATTTACTAACTTTTTCTTTTAATACATTCTTCTTGTCAAAATACAGTGAAGTAAAATTTGTTTTGTTTGTTCGTAAGTTATTTAAATTAAAATCAGTCAAGGCCTTTAGTCGTGACTGACCACCAATACGCACAATGGAGTTCGTAATACTCAAGATATTTTCTAAAAATTGATCTAATGCATGGTTGGTATAGCAAATTATTAATAACTTGCATCCTGTTTTTTTAAGTTTGGTTAATAATGTCTCGGCTATTTTAACTCCGACGTATGTTTTTCCTGTTCCTGGTGGACCCTGTATTACTGCGAATTCATGCGTTAAAGCCAATTTGAATGCTTCAAATTGACTTTCGTTCAAACTCATTCCATCAGCAGATGACAGAATAGATTCTAAGTCTCTATCCTTGAAGTATTCAGGGATCGTAGAAGAAGGCTGAAAAGGACGAATATTTAACAAGTAATATGACGAAAAGACTTAAATGATCTGATGAAGTGGAGGATGGTGCTTATATAGTTTTCGTATGCCACATATATATATATATGTGGCTATATATATATATATATATATATATATTTATACTATTATGTAGACATAATATTTTATTTTTAAATTTAATTTAATGGTATATTCTATGAATTACGGTAATTTGTACATAGGTTAGTGAATTTGCGAGTTTTGTTCAATATAATTAAAATGTAACTGGTCGGTGTCTGTGCATTGAATATATTTTTGAAAAGCTTTTGTTGGGTACTATTTATAGGATTTGCGGTAATCTTTGAAACGGCTAAACCGATGAATCATTGCGATCTATTATTTTATCGCAGTAAACTTAACATTTAGTGTTTGTTTCATTTTAATTGTTCAAATTTCAGCCAATATACCTGAACATAACTGTTCAGGTATATTGGCTGAAATTTGATCAATAATATATTATGGCTTAAAAAATATTTTGAATAAATACTTATACTAAGATTAGATGTAGATAGATTAATGTAGTATAATTTTCAATATAAGTTGGCCTTAAATTTATATGATGAATCATAATGCTCAACTTAGGTTGGTCTTGAATCTTGCACACGATCATCATTAATGTGTATTTAAAAATCCTGTGTCTGTATTTTGAATAAATTAATGAAAAATTATCGTGGCCGATTAGAAAAGAGAGATAGAACACGAAACTGTTTTTCGTCTATCTGTATCTACGGGCTAATCTCTGTGTCTGTACATTTAATTAAAGTATCAAAAATAGTATGATAAACAACTAGAAGTGGTAGATAAAATCGACAGGAACGCGAGCGAAGACGCTAATATAGAAATATATCTTAGATGTTAGAAGCTGGAACGATTATGAGGAATGTTTTGAGAAAGTAACAAAAATAAAATATTAACATTTTATAAGAACGGGTAATAAAATTAATTTGTCACTTAGCAAAACCACTATTGTTTTTCTCACAGACAGCTAATGAATACATAAAGCGGTTTACTGACGATGTTTCTATCAGAATGTAATTTTTATATTTTACGATTTGTAAACTCAAATAATAATCACCTCCACATTAACTATATACTTTTTCATAGATATATCTTCTGGAAAAGTAGGATCCTGTAGTACTTTTAACACATGGTAATATGGCTCAAAATAAACATCACTTTCGATCATCAAATATATATCTTTGTCATAATTACCAAGGGTTGCCATATCGCTCATTATCGAGATTGGTATCTAAAAAGACACGAGAATATTTAACCAAAAATCCATGAATGCTTATGCTACGAAATTCGTTAATTCCATTAAAAAAGATTGGGTAAAATTTGTATATAATGGTATTTAGACATACGTATTTACAAATATGTAAAGGGTAGTGTATCTTTACAATGTATCGCTTGATTCGGTATAAACCAACAGAATTTTAAATAAAGAGCAGAAGAAGGATAATAGCAACATAGATAACATTTGGTAACTCACCTTTCCTTTGCATAAATAACTAGCGTCACGATCCAGAACTGTAGCTACAATGAAACTTTTGCAATTATCCTTCGTCAATAAAACTAGTGCTCCAAACAAAAACCGTTTATTATATGCCCACTTTATTTTTTTAAAGCCATTTGTAGTGCGAGCATCTAATTGGATTATTTGACCAAAATTAACTGAAGAAACATAAGGCTCTGCGAAAGTAACATTTCGAAACAACCTGTAAAAGAAATTGAATAATGTTCATGTCGCATCCTACGGTGTGCACCTTTTTTTTAATATATAATATGTAATTGTGCCCCAGGGGGTGTTTATATATCTAATAGTTTCCTTTTCCAGTTTCAGTGTTCAAAAAGATCAGACTGGTGAGTCTCTATGTATTATGATTATAATACATAGACTTACGCTGCAAATTTTAGGCGTACTTACGGGGTAAGTAATGGGAGACATGTTTCTTTGTATAATACTAGCAGGGTCAGAATTAATTTGAAAATTAAATGACTTTGCACATTTACAATTATTTTTATGTACTATAAATTATTTTATAAGAAAAAAAACCTCACAAATTAATAACTTTTACCAATTAAACTAATCGACAGAATGTCAGATTGTTACGATTTTGTAAGGAATCCTAAACGCCATTTTTTTTTTAAATAAAACTAGTCTACGTTACTTAAATAATCAGGGATCCACCAGTCGAAATTTAGCCACATCGGTCATTAGTCGGAACAAATAGATGGACATATAATTTTATAAATTTTTAAGTATATGCTTTAAAAAAAACAGTTGTAAGGTATTTGATCTTACAAACATACACATACGTTTTATTTATACATATATGAAAGAGTAATAATCAGTTCTCACAAACGGACACTTATCATTATACTTCCGGTTAGTTATAAAAACCGCAAAAGCAAACAGTCCTTTAGAAATAAACTATCAACATGTACAATAAATATAATATATCTAGGGAACGAAACGTCTGCATTTCAGGATTGACCAGATTAGCTTTTAAATCTGTGTGTATATTTATTCGTACCCGCCTACAAGTCGCGTTTTTACATCTTACTGAAATTTAGTATACATAATTTTTTTTATACATTTTTTAACAAATTTCCTATTGGGGAGAAAATAGCGCAAAAGGGCTTTATAGCGTTATTTATAGACCCCCATTGTCAGCAGTCGAAATTGTCCGCCCAGGGAGCCATCAAACTATTATATAATTTTATAGCAGTTCATAAATAACATTGGCCTTTCTTACCATTCAGGATATTATAAAATCTAAAGTGACTTACCTTATATTATCATATTTCCTCTTTGTTGAGTCTTGTAGGTATTGTACTGAAAAGATAGGTAATTAAATATCGAGTACAATGTATTAACGTAAGATTCTCTAATGGAATAACGCAAAGACTTTATTCTATGTACTGATTGACAACTTACAACAAAAATACATAAGTGTCTAAAAATAATCACTTCAATATCTTTCAAGTTCAATAATCAAGTATTATAAAAAACAAGTACACAGCTGAAAAAAATTTTCCTTAGTTGTAACTTAAGTTTTAGTTGTCATTTGTTGCTGTAAGTGAAATAATTACATTTACTTAGAGATTAGCTCTTGCAACAAAACATTAATGTTCTTACATATTCCTTGTCTTATTGGTCCAAAGCAATCTTCTCGCAGCAATCTAAATTGAACATCTAAATAATGTTCCACATCGCTATATGCGCCTTCGATTATATTGGGCCGAAGGAAAGGTTTTTCCTCTAATAAATCTTCCGTAGTCGGTAATATAGATAGTTCTCGAAACGATGTTGGTGGTTGAATTCCTTCATCAACAAATTCATGAGACTTAGACTTAATCTGAAATAATAAATATTAGATATAACTAATTTATACATATATATGTATAAATTAAATTGAAGTTTCCGTTTGTAATTTCTAAAAGATTATTTTATCAATGCATATGGAAGCACATATGTTTCTTATAACACAATATGTAAAACATTTGTCTGTGTTTTCTGTTCATTCCGGCTAGTCTCCGATATAACAATAAAATTGCTATATAAAAATGTAGCCTATGTGCTACTTTTATTTCATTATGACAATCATCATCTTCTGCAATGTAAACATAAAATCAAGTCAGGTGGAACCACTAGACAATTCTAGTATTGTGTAACTGGGTATTGTCTTCACAGCATAAAATTTAATGAATACCTATAGAGGAATGGAAATCTGATCATTATTATGAGTCCTTCCCTATTTTTCGGAGATAAAGTAATTGAATAGAAAGTTTTTTGTATTATAAAATTAAGTATAATACATGAGCATATATATTCTTTTAATAGATGCCCAATTCCTAATATATATTAAAAAGGAATAAGAAATATAATAGTTTTCTCACTACCTCTTTTTTCTCTACCATTTTCTCACGATCAGCAATTAAGTTTCTCAATTTATGAAACCTTATGTTCAACTCTTCAGGCAATTCGAAGTCATGTCTTTCCTTTAATCCATCAATACAACATTTTGAAGCACCTTCAATTAGAGTTCTGCATTTAATTAGAGATGTTGATGGCGATATCATTGTAATCGATTCAAGTAAAATAAGTAAATTCTCCCATAATTTTATTTCGTTGTCCCAATACATCGAGTTATTTTTCTTTTCTTCCATGTAAGGCAATTCCATTAAATACATATTTAAATTTTTTGTAAAATTAGAATTACATATATCCAGCAACAACTGTGACTTGAGTTGATCAAACGAACTGTCACAAACTTTTGCTGCAATTTGTAGGATTAACCAATATAAGTCTAATCTTTCAATAGGCTTTTGAAGAATTTCCATAAAAGCCTCTCTTTTTTTGTTTAATTCAGATAAAATTTCCTTACTGTCACTTTGAGAAAGGTTTCGTAATGTAATAAACCCTACATACGCAGAATGATATCTCCCTTTATTACTTTTGTCAGTCGATTTATTAAATGGATGTCTGTTTATTTTTGGTAGATACTCTGAAACAGTCGGAATAAAAAGTTAAAACTTTATTTTAAGCTCAACGGTAAGGAGGTATTCCTAAATAAAGTTGTATGTATAGCAGCTGTAAGTAAATTTTGTTAAATTTTGTCAAATTGTAGTAAATATAATTCCCTATATGCTTCAATAATGATGTCATGCATCAAAGGACACAAGATAGAATATGTTGTGTCTGAACACGACAGATATACGTTGCTGCCGTTAATGAGGAGCAAAGGTCAGAAAACGACGCACTGGGAGCCAGACGATCGTGGCTTAAAAGCATTACAAATATAGAACGAACCCGCATGAAGGAGGTCGAAGACCTGTTCCGTCTAGCCGTTGACAAGAACAATTAAAGATGAAATGAAATGACACTAAGGGAAAACTAATTTGTAGAAAGTAAAGGCAATTTAATCATGTTTCAAATAAAATCACTTCATTTTTATATGATAAAAGAAAATAAAAAATACTACAGTATTTGTGAACAAAAAAAGGCTAATTACCTTCTTTTCTCCTCCACTTGGAGCTTTGACGTGCATCATGCTGTTTATTAGGCCCTGTTACAAAATACAATAATTTGTAATAAATATATCGAACTTTATTTACTACTTCTTCAGTATATATCTACGGACCAATCCTCAACGGGGTTTTTCGCGTCTAAATATATTTTTTTATACATAAAAAATGAATCATAGATTAATAAAGTTACCCAAAAATAATATAACACACAACTAGAAATGTGTTACAAAATCAACATAAACGCGAGGGAAGCCGGTGTCAGGTGCTAGTATATTTTTATTAATATACTAAAAATTAATATTAATAATCTTACAATTCCCCTTATTAGGTCCAGGTCCATTACGCCAATTCTGTGACGTCCCTAAAATAAATTGTAATCATTAAATATATAATTATAACAAAGAATTATATTAGCAAAGGCAATTGTTAGTTAAGGTCAAAATTGCTTTTCTGATTTTGATAAAATTTGGTACAAAGACGGAAGAGTCCCGAAGTCTGTAATACCCTTGATTTGCGAAGAATTGAAGTTACTTTTGAAAATTGTTAACATCTTAATAATTACATTCTTGTTGGGTATAAACTCGACACTTACCAGGTCCTTGGCCACTATCCATAGCACGTTCCTGAAAATAAATAAAAAAAACCTTAATCGAGTAGGTATTACTATATACTCGTATATAATATTATATCTCTCGAGTGACTTCATTATTTAACGCAGACATGACATCCTGCCTATTCAAGGACTTCCTTTCTAGAACATGCAACTAATAGGAACATTGTATTTGTTAAAATGCAATAACATATATATATATATATATATATATATATATATATATATTACAACACAAGTTATAAATACATACTTAGAATCATGATATCATTGTTACAGTTACACTATGAATCACAGCTAACCGACCCAATTACAATATAAGTAGGATTGTACCTACAGTGTATTTATTGTTATAAAAAATTAAAAATATTTACAGTCATAAAATTGTTGAAGTTTAGATTTTATAATAAATTTCATGTACCTGCTTGATAAATTTTATACATACACTTAGGAAATTCTAAATAAGACCGACATAAAGAATTTTAAAAAATTTTCATTCGAATTGTTATTTGTAAATATTATTTAGAACTTAAAATTTCTTACCTATATTATCACTAAAATATGAATTATTACTAAATTAGCGAGAATATTTAGCACTTCACTGCTAAGTTTTACGAAGGACCACTAGTCACAACTATCGTATCGACTATACCCAGCAGTGTGGATGTACAAAATGGATGAAATATAGCATAAGGATCGAATAGCTTTTTAACTTTATCTTTTGGTAAAGTACTAAGCACAGACTAAAGAGTAGTCATAATGTTTAATAGAATTTAGTACGAGAGTGACTACAATTGTCTTATGTTGCCATACATTTTTAAAATTACCACGTAACAGTCGTTACTTTCCAATTATAAACACAGATTAACTCTGCGTTACATAACTGAACTCTACCAGAGTATGATAAAAGCGTTAAGTAAAACAGGGTAGTTCTCCATAAAACGATAATAAAGTGCGTTTTCATCGTTCTAAATATATAAAGCGTATAAACATACAGAAAAGAACAAAGTATACTATTATATCGTATCTTAGAATTTGTTTACATTCCTATTTATTTAAATTGCTTGATACCAATGCTCAGAAATAAAAAATAATATTTTTTTGCTAGAAAAAATAATTTTTCGTATTCTGTTTTGCTAACACTCCATAAAACAACTACTTAACACAACTTTTTTGATTTTAGAACAGTATACTACGAGTCCGGCAGTGTCGTTGATGGGAAGCACAAAGTTCAACACTGCGTTATGCAGCGTCTCTTTATGTGTAAATGGAAAGCACCCATTAAATACAATACTTAAAAATATGAAGTAGACATACAAATGAGATTGAAAATATACTTCTAATTTTATAAAGTAAATACGAACACTATAAAATATGATGTTATATAAAAGCGTAATATTTTTAAGATTCAAGCTTTATTTTTAAAAATCTTTTTAATGACTATGCACAAAATGTGAAGTTCCTATTTAAGACCTTACTATTTACATAGTACTTTCATGGTATTTCCCAATGAACTTGTATAAAACGATCTTGGCTTTGTGGTAACATTAATTGTACATTGTTCAATTTGAAAATTTACTATAAGTTCTCGGACATGATAATTTTCAATTTTTGAATATTTTTTGTTTATGTCTATAGATAGTCTAACTTTCGGATATAGACAAAGTTTTAGTATACTTTATGGTATATTTGTCAATCATGTTTTTTTTATACTTTTTAATAACACGATTACCAAGATTTTTTTTAAAGCGTAATTTTTAAAAAATAGATAGGTAATATTTACAGTTTAGAACTTTGGAAGTGGCGCTAGTATAGACTGCGTATATAACATGAAGTTAGTTGTAATCGGAGTGAAATACTCCAAGGCTGTCACACTACACTAAGTATTAACAATTAACTTAAAATTTAATGCAATTGGCATGTCTATTCGTACCAATGTTTGCCAGTTTCGATTACTCATTTAATTAAATTAAGTGCATTGATTCTTACCAATTAATTATTTAATTACTGTGAGATAATTTACTCTTAACGTGTCATTTTAAGATTATTCAAATAATATTGCATGATAAAATAACCTTAAAATGGAAATCGATGATGCAGAAAAAAATTGTGGTCCTATAGAAAATGCGTGGTTGATGAAAATTCCAAAATTTACCCCAAAAGACAACCCACATGGACTTCTTGAAGAAAGTAAATTCGCAACACTATTTCCAAAATATCGTGAACATTACTTAAAGGAATGCTGGCCTTTAGTGGAAAAAGTGCTGAATGTACACCATCTCAATGCAGAATTGGATTTAATCGAAGGCAGTTTAACTGTTAAAACTACGAGAAAAACTTGGGATCCATATATAATAATTAAAGCGAGAGATTTTATGAAGCTTTTATCAAGAAGTGTTCCATTTGAACAAGCTGTTCGAGTTTTAGAGGATGAAATTGGATGTGATATTATTAAAATAAATTCATTTGTGAGCAAGAAAGAAACTTTTCTCAAAAGACGACAAAGACTTATTGGTCCTAATGGTGTAACACTGAAGTCTATCGAGTTACTTACTGAATGCTATGTATTAGTTCAAGGTAATACAGTTTCAGCTGTAGGTCCCTACAGGGGTTTAATACAAGTTAGAAGAATTGTTGAAGATACTATGAAAAATATACACCCCATGTACAATATCAAGAGTCTTATGATTAAACGTGAATTGATGAAAGATCCACGGCTGAAGAATGAAAGTTGGGACAGGTTTTTACCCAACTTTAAAAGCAAAAATGTGCCTAGAAAGTTACCTAAAAATAAAGTTAAAAAGAAGGTCTATACTCCTTTCCCACCTCCACAACCTGAAAGCAAAATTGATAGAGAATTGGCTACTGGTGAATACTTCCTAAAAGATGAGCAAAAGAAAGTAAAAAGGCATCATGAAAAGGAAGAGAAGCAACAGCAAGCTAAGAAAGCTAAAGAAGAAGCAAGGAAAAAAGATTTCATACCACCTGAAGAGAGAAAGCCTGAGAGTATAAAACCTTGTGAAACTACTATTGATATTAAGAACTTTAAGACAAAAATTAAAAAGGTTACTAGTCATCATAATAAAGAATCTAATAAATAATTTAAATCTTTGGAATATTAAACTATTGTTTTAATACCTTTTTAAATGCTGTAAGTTTAAAAAAATAGCAAAAAATTCAACACACTATTGCAATAATTATTAGAAAGTATTAAAAACCAGTTATTTTACTATGTAATAAATCACTAGGCAATCTCCTGCTTTTCTATAATTAAATATAGATAATGCTAATTTTGTACATAAATTCAGCAAAATCCATTATTGTAGTAACTTTACATACTATGTTATTAAATTTATGAATGAAAAATTAAAATTTCAACTTGCATGTTTAATAAATGGTGGTTGATACACTACAAATAAAATTCTAGACATTTACTAAAATATTTATTTCAAATCTCATTTGACATAGAGAGCAATTAAACTTTAGCTATGACTAGCTTTGTGAGCAATATTATAGTGGGTTGCTGAGGCATACTGGTATAAAAACAGATATAAAAGATTTGTAGTAATATAATCTCTGAACTTGCTATGTGGACATCCAGCCATACCAGAATAAGTATACAATTATGTACTCCATTCATTAGTCCATGTCACCTTACTAATACATATTCTAGTAAGTATTAAAATAACAAAGACATGACTTAATCTAATATATTACATTCAAAGCAGAAAGAACATTTACGAAAACAAGACAGAGAATTTCTTGCATTGTATAAATGAAAAATAATTCCGTTTTTAAAAAAAATATAAATAATTTCAAAACTATATGGAAGCCACAGATATTTCATATGGAAGGTTATTTTTATCCAATAGAAACAAGTAATTCACATGTTTTGTAATGTGGCATTAAAGACGAGATTGATTTGGCCAGACGATTTTTTCAATCCAGTCCAGGTACTGTGAGACTCTCGTATAGACGCCAGGAACTGTAGACGCGCAGCCTTGCCCGAATGACGTTATACCAATCAAACGGTAATGGCCGTCACGGCCCGTTAGCGCTTGCAGAGGACCTCCTGAGTCACCCTAAAGATTGCAAACAAAATCTTTCACTGACTTTAAAGTTACTTTAGTTGATAAATTATGGTCAGTTAGAAAGTCCGTTTCACTAATACCAAACTGATTAAAAATGCATGTTTCAATTTGTTTCTTGTTTGGTCTAATTACAGAAGTTTTTAATAAATAATTTAATAGATATACAATGAGATGTAGTGTTATTTCGTTTAGTATGCTATGTAGAATCGAGAGGTTTTAATATATAATAAATAATTAGATCGAGAATTTTCAATATTATATTATTTTAGTCATTGTTCAGTATTTTGGTAATTTCTGAGAAACTTGTTATTTATTGAGTTAATTAAAATTTAAATGTTACCTGGCACGTATCACGCTTCCCCGTGTCGTCACCGGCGCAGATCTGTGTGCGCTCAATTCCGTTGGGCAGCCGCCGCCAGTTAGTGTAATACTCCGAGCACTTCTGCATCGGAACCACCGATATGTTTGCCTTTAGCAGAACATTGCTTTTTAGATCACCTGGAAATTTATATTGTTTGACGATTTAATAGCGTTGATATGATCCACCACAACAACTTAACAAAATTATGCCCAAACCACATCTGTAATCTGTAACAGTTAATCTATTAATGATTTTTTGCCGAGACCGACTTTATTGCACTATATTAATTAGTAATATTGTATATCTAGTTCCTATTCAATTACGTTCACAGTCATATTACACAAAAATATCCTGTGTTCTTCCATAATTATAATAAAATATCTGCAACAGTATTTTCAAACTTTTTTAAATTACCTTAACAAATTAGCAAACTATATTCTTCTTCTAAATAACTAATAATAACTCACGTGTTGTACTAGTTTTGCCCCATCCAGTAATAGTTAAAGGTACCATGGGGTCATCGTCTTGTGTGTAAAGACATATTGGATTTATATAGGCAGTAATCGGGACTGGAGTCCGTAACCTATAAGCAACAATATAGTTTGAGTTTCTCCTAAAATTGTTGATTGGATATTTTTGTTTATAATATACAAAAACCTACTTCAGTAGTGCTATGTCGTGATACTTTTGCTTCCTGGCGTACTCAGGATAAAGTTCCGTTTTTTCTATCTCTATATCAGTCGTACTATTGAATGTATTACCTCCTATTTCTACTACACCCATGCGTGCAACAGTTGGTTTAATTCTGTAACAAAAAATAGTATCCACTAGTATGTGTTAAACATTTGAAGCTGACGTATTAGCAAAACGTAACATTAGATACATAGTGGGCCTTTGAGGCAAAAAGCAGAAGGTTTATGGGCCTAGAATATCCTAATAGATATTGTTCTGATTGTTCAAAAACTAGCTACTGATTTAGGTTTTCAAGAAATTCTTATTACATTGTTGCGAAGGAGTGGAGGCAAGATGAGCAAAAATGCAAAAGTAAATACTAAACGTGTGATGATAGAATGATAAAATTTCCGACTAAGTTGTGACTAAGAGAATTCGACTATGTATTTTACATGCTGGCTGACGGACTGGCTTTACTTGACATTTGTAAATTCGTTAATTACCTTGTACGCAAAACCGCGATAGATGAACGTTACAGATAAGTTGCTACAACAACCACATATCACCATTAATTATTCAACAACACAGTGTAGACCTATCTATACTAAAATTATAACGCAGAAGAGTTTATTTGTTTGAACGCACTAATCTCGGGAACCGCTGGTCTGATTTCAAAACGTTTTTCAGCGTTGGATATTACATTTATCGAGGAAGGCTATAGGCTATATTATATTTTAAAAAAATAGGAATCCTTACTAAGCGTCCAATAATGTATCCCAATGTGCAAAAATCAACTTAAATGCGAGCGAAACCGTTGGCAGAAACTAGTAATTTATATTCTCAAATTTTATGTAAATATATTTAAACTGCCTCCATTTTTCCTACAGATTTCACTTAAGTCCTGAAACATTTTAATTGATTTTCTAGCATTGTTTATTTAAATGATTCATCATTAGATGCGTATTATTATAGTATAGTATTTATTTTATTTCCACTATACCTCTAAACCTGTAGTTTGCACAGTGGGTGGGAATTCTATAAATCACTAATTAAACAATCGATATATACTATTTAATATACGTAGAGAATCAATGCGCTGCGCCTAACAAAGTAAGGATCGATATATTTGTAGTATAACTGAAAATACACTTTTCAAACATTAATATGAATGAATCAGTTACTGTTCTAGAGTGTCAATGCAGTGCGCAGCAGTGATCACGTAGATGTCCGAAATGAGTGAGCCCCCGCATTGAAATTCAATCCCATCCGCATACTTATATCCTAATGCCACCTGAAAATATAATATAACCTAGAATATTAATGTACTCCAGTAAGTATTTTTTTAATCAAACACTACAAATTACACTAATTCAGATTTTCCCTATTTTTATATTCATTTTAATTTTCCTCATTTTTATGTTATTACAATTTATAGTTGTTTTGAAGTAAGCATGATAAGAAAGACAAGTCGAAAATATCGAGAGATACTACGGATTTTCCGTTAATAAATTAGTTACACAATATCTAATGTTTCCAATTTTTATTGAGACCAAATGGATTAAACTTATTAACAACAGGCTTAATTTTTTTTAAAACTCTGATTAATAATAATGATTTATTTATTTATTAAGTTAAGAAATGCATATAAACTTATGCGCCTGTCTCTGCAGAGATTATAATAAAAACGATGAAATAAAAGCACTTTTTATAAAATTAGCTATTTACCAAGTACCGTTAAAATCGGTAGCCGTTTTGGAGGTTAATCAAAACAAAGAGATACTTTAATTTATTTTCATACAATAACTCTATATATACTATATTTTATGTGTATTTACATAAATGTATAAATTATAGTAAGAAAATTACAGTGAAATAATGACAGATTTTTGTGGTTGGGTAATGAGAATTAATAAAGGACAGACAGCTCATTGTTATTATTATAAATGCACGTAAATAAATGACTTATCATAATTGGTGTTAGTAAGGATGAGGAAAACGAGTTTTACCATGTGCGGAAATTCCATAGGCGCAGCTACTTCTCCGCCGATAATATGTAAATCTAGAGAAGGTATGGTTGTGTCGACGATTTTTTGACATTCTGGAAAAATTAAGCATATATTTAAATTTCAAAGTATTATTTTTAGAATTTTCATTCTTTATCCACATCGAAAAACTTTGTTAACACTTTCGTAATTTTAATATATGTAATTATTATACTATTTTAACAAATAATGGTTTAAAATGATCCTAATTTGCTCACCAATTTCTGCAATTCTGGGTAAGTCTCCTCCTGTAATTTAAAAATACTTTCAGCTAATTATTTATTTTTTGTTTTAAATGTAAATATATGTATTAACCGAATGAATAATGCAATCCAAATAACACTGCAACAATTTCCAAATTATAATTCAATTACATGTGCTAATAAGTGTATTAATACTTATAACCTTTAATTTTAAAGGTTAAAGATTTTTTCAAAAGTTATAGAGTATAATTAAAATATTCATAATGAAAAAAGGTACTAACCAAATTTCGGGGCTGTTGTCATTGGTGGTTCAGTATCGGGGCAGCAAATAATTTCAATGTCATCACTAAAGCCACATCTTTTAAAGGGATGATTATTTTTCTTGTTAATTTCCCTTTAATAAATTATATTAGTAAGTTATGAATGATGAGTATTTAATCTTTATGTGCATTAATTATATTTATGTATGGAAGCATAAATATAATTAACTGAATCACTCTTTTAATAGAAAGCAATAGCATGACTGATGAATATGAAGCATACAAAAAAAAGAAACTGAAAGGATTGTATTTAACATAAAATACAATTCTCATAGAAAGGTATGTGAACATGAGTTACTGAAGTGTATGTAGTGTACTTCCTTTCTTTCGACCATAAACAGATAAGTATGCATAATAAGATTTTAATATACTACCATTACACTTGCTAAAATTGATGTTTTTTTAAAATTTAGAAAACAAAATTTTTCTTAGAAAGTTTAGAAAATGAGAACTTAAATTAAGAGGTCAGATTATAAAGTATTTCATTCAAATCAAGCAATCAATAAATTACTTTGGACTGTTCAACTGAAAATTGATATATACAGTCCTCAATAGCCTAATTTCATATTCACCTAATTTAATTGGTTATTAAATTTGTCTGTTTATTTTAAAACTAAATAAAAAGAATAATTTTAAAATAAAATTTTCAATAAGTTAGGTACTTAAATCGCATCTATATTCAATTTGAAATATTACAGCAATACTCTTCATAAAGTTAAATCTATTAAATTTAGTTCTGCCGAATTTATTGATATAAAAATAACAGTATCAAAAGTTTACTGACCTTAAGGCGACCGGACAATGTGTAACTAATCTGCAATGTGAAGCAGGTATTGCTGAAGTTGCTTTGCATTTGTCACCAACTAAAAATAAATAATAATTTTAAAACTGTGACAGCACTTTGAAATAAAATAAAATTGTATATGAAAAAAAAATCGGCTATAATTATTAATTTAAACATAACATCTTCCATATTAGGTCCACAAACATAGGAGTGATATTAACGTTTTATCATTCGAGGTTATTCTATAGGGATTATTATATTTCTATAGGGCCAAAAATTTTACGCAATATATTAGAACCCCTACAAATGGTCTTTAAAGTTAGTAAATAGTATTCTCAACACTTCACAACTCGTTTTGATTGATAGCAAAGTAAAAATAATCAAAATATTTGTAATTCAGATTATAAAATATCTTAATTTATTTTAATTTTAAAATATAAAAGGTTGACAAACTCACCAAATCTCGAAGGCGCAACATTTAATATTATACTTATTAAAATGAGTAATTGAAACATATTATTCCACAAACTTGTTTAACAGTTTACACAATGATTTAGTAGTGGGTATCATCGGATAATGACTTAACATTTATACGAATATGAAGAAATATTTAGTTTGGGGTTTTCCTCAATTCAAACAAATATCACCTACGCATAACCGGTATCACATTATACGAATGCATAATTACTATGTTATCAAAGCTTTGTAAATTGTACATAGCTACCTATGGTAGTTATGTAGTTTTTCTTCTAATAAGAAACGTCAGTCTGCACTTTGACATTTTGTTTGATTTTTCAGAAAACAGAATAATAATCAGCTGACGGTTAACAATAAACCTTTGACAGTTTTATCTACAAAAATACTTTTTAAATAATGTTTAGGTTATTATAATAATAATAAATCAATTAGTTATTCAACCTTTCATAAATCATGATAATAATTATTAATACACACTTTGGCACAACGTGTAGCAGTAGCATAAGTCTTGTACGGTTTTGTCAAATGTCTTTTATTACTCTGTTTGATAATTCTTTAGTTAGCCTGCAGGCATGCCGCGATTTCATTTGCAATTGGTCGTGTAACTAATGTTATCATACGCACGGTGTGTGTTGTGATTTGTGATAATAATTGTAAAGTGATATTTGTGATTATTTTTGATAGGATCAATCACCTCCTATGAAGTTAAAAAACTCTTGGTGAAGATTTTATTATGGAATATCGAGTTCTGCGTAGTTGACATTCGTACAAAGTTGGATGTTTATTCTGTTATTTATTTCAATGTCCTCGGACTGTGTAAGTGTATGTATTAAATCTTAACAAGGACAACGTGTTTATAATATTTTTTTGTGATCATTATGGCTGCTTCTGAAGCTGCTAACACGAGACTTAATGTTTATTCGGCAACTCCGGCTCAAATTGGCATAGCAAGTCAAGATTTTAGTTTGACTCATACTTTTGATATAGCAAGTGCCAGCTGCGGTGATTCGTCTTCAGATGCTCATTCTCCTGAATTACCAAGAGCAAAAGCGAGTGACAGAGAATGTCGTATTATTGCAGAGAAACACCGAAGAAGTCAATTCAATTCCGAAATTGCACAAATGATGACTCTTCTCTCTGATATAGTTCACTCACAACGAAAAGTTGACAAAACCAGTGTTTTAAGACTAGCGGCCAACAAACTACGCAATGAACACGTATTTGGTGAATCTATTAAATGTTGTCATCTCGAATCATGGTCTAATGCTATTTTGAAATTTTTCGATATCATTGGTGGATTCATGATTGCAGTCACATGTCGTGGTCGCATTTTTAACGTTTCTCCAAATGTTCAGGAAAAATTAGGTTACTGTCACATTGATTTGCTGGGTCAAGATATTTATAATTATGTTCACCATGAAGATAAGGATATATTAAGGAAACACATTTATCCAGTTGAATTACAAACTGGTTGTGATGATAAAATGTTTGAACAACATCATAAATTCACTATAAGATTGATGCGTGCAGGGGCGAGGGCTGACCCACCCAAGTATGAACGCTGCCGCATTGATGGAATACTGCGCAAATCAGATAAGGCAACATCAAATGGTGTTGAAGATGAAAAAACAATTAGACGTCAAAGAGTTCGCCATCAGAGAACATTTTCTTCAAGTGGAAATGATTTTGTATTTATTGGTATGATACATCTTATCTCCAATTCTTTGCCTGCACGGCTATTGCCACCTACAGCTTACTCTGAGTACTGGACAAGGCATTTAATAGATGGTAGAATTGTACAATGTGATCAAAGCATTTCTTTGGCAGCTGGTTATATGACAGAAGAAGTGACTGGAACTTCTGCATTTGTATTTATGCACAAAGAAGACGTTCGCTGGGTTATTTGTGTCTTGCGTCAGATGTATGATCAAAGCAAAGAATTTGGTGAGTCTTACTACAGATTAATGTCCCGGTCAGGTCATTTTATTTATATGAGAACAAGAGGCTATCTTGAAATAGATACAAAAACTAAAAATGTTCAAAGCTTTGTATGTATAAACAATGTTATAGGAGAAGAATATGGTCATAAGATGATGGAAGAGATGAAAAGAAAATATTCAGTCATTGTAGATGTTGACAGAAATCAAAATGATAAAATTGTTTCTGTGGATGAAGCCCCTGTTGAGCATCCAAAGCATTTAGAACAAATTGTGATGCATTTGGTGGAACCAGCAACCAGTGAAAGTTATGATGAATTAAAGTTAGTAGCTCCATCAAAGGAAAATATAATTTCTGCCATTAAATACAGTGAAAAAGTAGTGCAAGAAACTGGTGTTAGATTTGATACAAGAAAAAGAAAAAATTCAGATAACAATGATAACAGTGAACAATTGAAAAGGCAAGTATGCTTATCAGACTTAAAATAAAATGTCAAATAACTTAGCAAATTGCCTTTTAATCTGTGTTGTTTTGTCACTGAACATCTTTGTGTGAATATAATCTCTTGTTACAAAGGTAAATTATATATTTGTAAAAAACACAATGTAGTTCTATTAAAAATGAAGTCTTCATCCAATTATTTTTTAAATAAAAATAATGGCAAAAAAGTTCGTCCATCTATTAAGTTTAATAAAACAACATTCTGCTATGTAAAAATTAAAGAAAATAAAGTTCATATTAATTGAATAATATAGAAGTGTTAGGTATGTAGACTATCTTAGCATTGAGTTAAATGTAAACAATTGTGGCGAAGTTACTTTATTTATGTGCCAAAAGTATAATGTTAGACTCTAAAATTACTGTTCCTTAATGGTATAAATTTAATTAAAGATGCAATGGCTCTAACATTTGTAAATACTGACATAAGATAACTTAATTGAATAAACAGCGCTTGACTATTTTTTAATATTAATTATTTTATTGCAATAGGTTATAGGCCAGCCATGAATTTTATTGCCATGTCAATAAGTTATGAAAATTGTCTTTATTTTCTGAACATGTATAAAGGTTACAAGAGTGATGATAATTTTTATAATACCTGTTATTATTTGAGTACAGTTAATGTTGATGAATAAGGAAAACATTGGCGAATTTAAAATGGCAGGGTTTGAAAAGCCATTTATCAATTATTGACAATACTTGTTCTTGTATGGAACAAGTTGTGTGAAAAGCAGGGTAAATAGTTGGTAAAGAGAGCAATAGAGTCTGAGCATATGGAATTTTGGAAGGTTAATTGTTGAGCAAGAAAATTATTTTAAAATTCCTTACCACTGTGGCACTGGGTTGGCCTTTATTGTGTTACTACATAGTAAGATTAATAGAAGTATATAAAATTTCTATACTTTTCTATTATTTCTCGTTATAATTTGTGTTATCACCTGTAATGTATACATGACTTGGAAAGCATGTTGCAAGCCGAGTTTGTTTTTCTATAGTTGTGGTTTGTTCCCCTGCCTATCAAGGTTGCATGCTTATTATTTAGAAATGTATAATTGTAAGTTAATCTTAAAATGATTGTAAGATCTGAGTGTTGTATAGTTAAAAAATTTAAATAATTACATATTCTTTGTTAAGGTGCTCAATAATCATTCTCATTTGAACATCAAAAATTAGACAAGGTCTGTAAATTTTTATATAACTTTATCACAATCATTATAAAACAATGAGATGGATAGTTAAAAGTGTTCTTAAATATATCAGTTTTACATTTTTTAACTAACCTACTTATTGCATTGTGAAAGAAATTGAATAATTTTTATGTATGTTTACACCTTTATATGGTTTTCTTACTGAATGTGTCCAATGATGGAATTATATTTAGTAATGAAAATGTAAATATATTATACAATTATTATAGAATATATAAATACTTGACTGAATGTTTATTCAATTATTAAAGAATACGGAAATATATGCTAATTTTTTGTGTGTTCCTCATAATAATTATAATTTTTAACTTTAATTTTGCAGTTAAAAGTTATGAATATTTTAAAATGCCACATAACAGTACAACATTTTTAGGGCCATCTATTTAATATCTCTTTAAAAATGTATAGAGTACTTGTTGCTGCTATATATCAATTATATTATATAGAAATATATACAAACTTTTTCATATATTTGGAAGATGAAACTATTATTACATATAAAAACTATATCAAAATTGATAATATATAGCTCTGGTTATCAGCTGGTTAATAAGAACTATCAAAGCATTACTATTATAAAAATGTATATCTGCACAGTTAAAACATTTGAACAACTTTCCTACTACATGTAAGCTGATTGAAATCAGACATTTTACATAGACATTATCAACACTTGGTTCAAAAATTCAATTATATAGGAATCCAATAGATAATACTATACAAATAATTATTTGCATTGCGAATTACTCTTTGAAATCCATTAGTTTATTAGTGTTTTACAATCTACTTCATGATATAAGCGAAGATATAGATACAATTAACCACAACTAGCATATATATTTGCGAAATTCTAAGTAATAGTTGATTAAAAATAGCTGTATACTTATCATATATTAAAGCTTGTATACTGCAATGCATCTTTTACAGGCATTCATTGCTTTTTGCAGATGTCTTGTGTTAAAGCAAATAAATAGTGTTGATCCCTAAAGAGAATTCCACATATATTGATACTAAAATCGTTTTAAATAAACACTTTATAATTGATACGTAAAATACACAAAGATTTTTTTTTAATTTACCTCAATATGGAAATCTCAATTATTATTTGTAATTAATGGTAGTGCAATATGATAATCATCATGCATTCAATATACATATACACTGGTTATTAAAGATTGATATGACTATTGGACATGTATGACTACTATAAATAAAATCACTTTCTTCAAATCATTAAAACAAAAACAGCTGACGAATCATTTAAGATTTAATTTTGAATTCTCCAAAAAAAAGCTAAGTACAGGGATGGGATGAAATATATATTTTTATAAATATTATGCAACACTAGTTACTCAATCAAATGCGACAACTCATTTAGCAACCTCAAGAAATTTTTTATCCTACAAACTTTTGATCTTACCTAGAAGTAAAAAAAAAATTGTTGACCTATACAGTGGTTTTCTTGTGTTCCGAGTACTATACCTTGTATAATTTAAATGTTTTTATTAATCTTAATCCCACGGCTAATTTTAAGAACGTATATCTATATTCTTATTAAAGATATAAATTAATCATACAGGTTTGTAACATTAAAATTGTATGATGTATCTGCAACTTTCCTGTATATTTAATAAGTAATATTGGCGATAATGACGTATATAAATCGGTGTGCAATATTATATATATATACACGCTTTTTGTAATAATTATGTCAATCTCTTTGGCAGTTTACGAATATATTTAGAATTGTTAATGGTTTTTAATGTTAGAATTATTTAAAAAGAAACACCTCGAAATTCCTATTCCAGATTTACTGTTTAAATAGACATAATTTGTATAATTGGCAGCTCTTCCATCTTAGCCCTGTGGATATAGTATTTAATTTATGTATTTAAAAGCTACTCCTTACTATTTGATTTTATAAAATGGTAATGACTCTCGGGAGGTGATTCTATATTTTTTAAATTCTTTAGTATTGTCTTTACTTAATGAGTAATTTACTTTAATCAAAACCGTTGTCCATAAACAGTTTAAAGAATGTCATAAATAAAAATGCAAATAACCACTATAGGGGTTCTGGTCTCTTGTAATATATTATTGGATTGAATATTTTCTTTTTTTTGTGTGCCATGTTGGATAAAAGTATCATAATCAATTTGGATTATAGTTAGTTTTAGTATAATATCTGTTATGTCTTAATATGTGTTGCCATTTAATAGAATAGGAATATACTTTTTGTTGTCTTGCATGTCTCAAGAAGATATTTTGTTTAAATTTACTGTTCAAGTAGTTCAGTGAACTTTCATTTTCACGCTAGGACAACCCTGTAAAGCATTGTCTTATTTTAGGGTTGTGATAAATAATATAAGTAACTGATATTACGGCCTATATGTTTCTACATCCAGTACTGGTAACAAAAATACAAGATGACACTTTGTATTTACTCTTTTTTTATTAAATAAAAAGATGTTATGAAAGAAGTGTGTACTGTTTTACATCAATTATTAGATATTTCATTTGTAATTATACGTTTCAATGTAAAAATTTGAACTATAATCTAGAACTTAATAGACTTGACAACAATTAAAAAGTCCATTAGATAAATTTAAGAGAATATGAATTCAATAAATATTAAGGTTTTCTATGATTAAAACACGATATTTACATATGTACTATCGATGTATGTAAATTGTGAACGCGTACACCCCACGAGATATTAAAATTGTTATAAATAAGTATAGGTTAATCAATAATTTGCGACCAAAACTATTATATTTTACATGGTTATTATTCGATGTACAATTACTGAATGTAATAAAAACGTTAAAAATATGCCAATTTTATTTCTGTTTTTTAGCTCATCCTTAACAATTAGCATTATATGCTTATTTATTGATAATAGGCACTATGGGAAGTGTTAATCATAAATCGTGTTAGTTTCTAGTTACTTGACGAGATTTTCTTGTTTTAGTTATTAGACTCTGACCTTTTATAACCTACCTTATTAATAGAAGTGGCTCCGCCCAACGACGTTTAGGTTTTTGTAGTTTTATATTGAAAAATGAACAATGTTAGAAAATTTTTTGAATTTGAAAATATTAAATACTAATCCAAATGTTAGCAATTTCATTAATTATATAAGAAATGACTTGGGTAGTTTCACGTTCATATTAACTAAAGTAAATATAAATAATATAATTATTATATTTCAATTGCACTAACTTGAAATTTACAAGAAAAAGTCGATGGTACAAATCCAATAGTTTTTGTATACCCTATCCTTTAACTTTTATCAAAATACTAGAAGTATACAATGGTTCTTTATTTTTGTGGATTTTCGAGTTTAAAATTATAGCATTTTAAAGGTTATTATTAAAAATCTCGATTGGGAATGATGTTTATAACCAGTTTTCTTATAGTCGGCATTCAAATCCGACGCGAACGCAGAGGTCGTAACAGTTTCGTCTGTTCTTTTTTTCATACGAAATGATAGGATTGCATTCAATTTCTATGACACATCCACACCTTGTAACAAGATATATGGAAATGTTTTTTAGAAATTATGTCGATTTGCCATAAGTATAGTATAGAAATTACAATAAGACATCAATAGGAACACGATAACTGAAGACCGAGCTAGTTATGTTTTTAACGGATCTCTCCGTTAATACTTTATTCAAATACTCCGAATCCAAGCACCATGGAATTACTCGGTTACAGCTAATTATAGATATCATCTATAAACCTCCATTGCCTACCTCAATGAGAAGTATGAAGTCCAGAACACTAATAAGAGAGAAGTATCGTAACGTTACATCACGAGTCATGACAATGAAACTGTGAGTCGGTGAACGACGCGACGTGTCAGGGCCGATGTGTCCCTGACCTCGGTCAATGACTACGTTTGAAGGTGCCCCCTACAGTAACGCGCCAAATCCATTGCGATTAGAATTCAAATAAATCTGAATATAGACATCACTAAACTATAACGAGTGTTTTAGATACAAAAAAACTGTGCTGTCTAAAACTGTAATGATTCAATTTTTGATACAAATGACAGATAACCTGTTAAATAATTGGTTAACACAGATAATACCATCGCGAGTTTTAAAAAACTGTTTTATTTTCCTGGTTTGTTACATAGTAGATATAAAAAACTACATTTGTTCTACTACTAATAATTATCGTAAATACGCACTATTGTGCCATCAATAGTCATTCAACTAATTACCTGCGCTTTACATACAGACTCCAAGGTTTTTACCTAGGAGTCTGTATGTCTGTATGTGGTGGCAATTCCAATGAAGTCTCACGAGAATCATCTCTTTATGTTTACTACTACTTAGACTACAACTAAATACTTAAATCTGACGTTTGGTGTATGTCAT
>JAOSYY010000012.1:11718073-11769205 GCA_025727935.1 Hebomoia glaucippe | reverse complement strand
AAAAAAATGATAAAATTATGTTAATAAGTTCGGTCAGTTATATAACTTAATTAATATAATAAACTATAAATTATAGTTTAACATGACTTTACAATTGTTTAGGTGCTTCATCTGATCTGGACATATTTGGCGACAACCTGACACCGTTCAAGAGAATTGTAAATAATGCTCTTATGAAACTATACTGACTGACGGATTGTTCTTTATTTGTTGTTATATTTTTTCTTTTATTTTTATTATTTGGGGTGTGTATGTAATAATAATAATAATAACCTTGTGCAATGTCTCTTTATAGTAGGTTCACTAAACGCAACTTAATGTAATATGTAAGTAATACCTACTTCATATTTAATACATTCCTTTCGTATTGTACACCCACTGCGTGGATTACTTTAAATTCAATAAATAAAAAACTATATTTAAACAAAATAATTTTCTCCACCTTTAAGCTACATTTCCTTATTTAGTAGGAACGCTATCGCTTCACTTATCAGAAATATTGAGGTTCTTTTCTCACAGTTTCTTCGTTATAAACAAGAAGTCTTTAATGAAAGATTAATTTTTATTTATTACCGTAAAACCTCATATTGATTTTATATCCGCAGCTTTATTAAGACTAATGGTTACGTTTATGATGTTAAATAATAGCAGAAGTTCAACTCAATAAGTTGTTGCAGGATAAAGGTTTTTACAAAAACGTAACTCATGAGCAATTATATTAAACCTGTTTTCAAGTTTGATATCGGGCTCTGGTCAACTCAGGTAAAAGGATAGGTCAAGTCATAATTTTAAACTTTAAATGTAGACCACCAGAAAATATTTTGTGTTTTAAACGAGGTTTTATAATTTTTCTTTGTAGGCGTAAAACCAGAAGCATTCAATAGTAATCGTTATTTAGGTAGAAAATGCTTGACGGCTATAACTAATCCAGTAACAGCTTATGCTCTAAGAACTTTCAAATAATTAAATGTAAATAATAGCTATTAATGTCTCTAAAAATATAAAAGTAATTATAACATAACTTTTTAGTAAACTTCAATATTAACGGGGAAAATATCAACTTTCGCTTTTTATAATTTGAATTTATTTTACTATCGATTTTGTCAACCACTTCTAATCCTCTTAAAACCTAAAAATAATATTTATTATAGACAACTAAAAGGGGATGACAGATGCTGCTGGCAGAAGGTAGTACCACATATACTTAACGATTCATAATTGTGATCGAATAAAAAATTACACCCATATATATAGCACCTTGTATTGAATCAAGTATCTAATTATTTGAATTCTAAATCGATTGTTGCAGTATATTCATATGTCCATATACATACTGATGAATAAAATGTAGTTGCAGTGGCAAACGACCAGTTGCCAGTTGTCAGGTGACTTTTTTATCAGGTTGTGATATTTGACATTTAGAACACGTAATTTGATAGCAAAATCCCAACAAACCTCATCCTTGTTATTGTGGTAGTGTCCCTGATTAGAAACTTTAAGAATCAGGTGTAAATGTTACATTACAATTTCTACAAAAAAGTTTTTTGGATCTTCAACATGATATGTCGGGTAAAGAATGCAGATATAACGTTAGGTAATACGCCTGATTGATAGTGTTTGCTATTTAGTTATATATGCCACTAATTACAGTAAACCTATACATACAGGTGAATTTTACGATGATCATTTGCCATATTTCATTACTATCCAGAATATGTGGATTATTATTATTATCGAAGGGTATAATAATACAGTTTGTGCTTTTTACTCATAATAAACGGGTTTGACTCGTGGCTAGGAATATTGCTTTTACAAAAAACTAATGCTGCATCTTTAAATTTTGTATCAAAATCAGGCTCTTGATTTTTCTAACTATTTTTCGCTATTTCTTATAGTTCAGGATTTAGCTCACCATGTCTATTTCAAAAATTGACCTATATAAAAATTTTGTAACGAGTGTTGTCACAATTTTGAGGAAAAAAATATAGGTGCACAGTAGGTACATGACAATATGTATTTTATAATTGCCATGCAAGACTTTAAAGTTGCTTAAAAATAAAAAAATATTTAATCGAGTATCAGAAAACAATTTCTTGGCCGAATTGTCAATAGTGACAAAATATGTATTGCAACTGTGTTGGCCGATGGATCACACTTTTCTGTCCTCTCTCAATAACTGATATGCATATTATTAAACCATGACATACAGATATCACAACAAACTATTTCTTGTCAAATTAAGTGTACTAATTAAGTCCAGGCTCGGTACATATTTTGCGGTTCGCTTCACTTCGTAATCTGTATTGTAAAATGAGAGCTACTAAAGAGTTTTATCGACAGGTTAAGTTGATTTTTTTTTGTTTCGATACATTAAGGCCTTACCCGGGTCATGATTTCGCATATATGATAAAATAAACGTGTCGAATTAATGATGTGATTACTGCTTTTTACACGTCGCATTGCGTGAAGAATATATAGGGTTTAAAACATTCATTTGATGAGCAAGGATTTATAAAAGAAACTATTTAAATTAACTTTTTTTAAATAGTTATAAATCTATGGAAGGAGTAGGGGTTAATACTTAATGTCTAAGAGACATTTAATAAATGTAGAACATATTTCTGATAATACAGTGCCGATATCACAACGGTTTCTAAACTACGAAACACATTTGAATAGCTATAAAATAATACAGTATAGTCTTTTGTTTTGCTTTCTGTCTAGTGTATTTGGACACAAGCCAATATAAGTTCACGCAAGAACTACTTTGTATAATAAGTCCGCTATTAATAAAACGTCTTATGATTAAAGATTATTTACAAGTGAATTTTTATGTAGGTAATAATGCATTACCTACATAAAACTTGGCTTAATACATATACATGTATATTACTAACTGACCCAGCAAACGTCGTTTTGCCACATAAATATATGAAATTTGAGGTTGTATGTATTTTTCTCTCATAAAAAAATAAAAATAAAAAAAAATATCTAAAATTAAAAAAAATATTTAGGAATGGATTACCCTTAACATTTAGAGGGATGAAAAATAGATGTCCGATTCTCAGACCTACCCAATATTCACACAAAATTTCATGAAAATCGGTAAAGCCGTTTCGGATGAGTTTAACCACAAACACCGCGACACGAGAATTTTATATATTAGATATATATTTTTTTCCTCAATAATATTTCTCATTATTAAAAAAGTTTATAATTTATCTTTTAAAAATCACTAAACGAATCGCGTTTCTATTTTTTTTTCTCCAAGTCTTATCAATCCTTATTCAAAATATTACATTACAGTCGTTGGATTGCCTGGCTAGTTAATATGCTTAATTAAAAAGTTGTATGTTTGGCGACTTCAATTATTGAAAGGTGTGGTGAAATTCAAGAGCATATGCACGTTTTGTTGCGTCTATGACGAATGTTGGAATATCGAATATAAATATAATAAGTAATCCATAACCTAGTCATTACCTTGTCTTCTGATATAGAAGTGTTAATATTTTCATTTTACTGTCTGCATATCTCAAATTTGCATTATGAATTCTGATACATGACAACAATAGATCATTTCATTGTTTTAAACATTAAGTAGATACTTTCAAATGAGATTAAGGAATTAATATGCTTTAAGTATTATCTTAGTACTAACTATTCTTAAATAGTTTAGGTATTAGACGTAAAAAGGAACTGACATTAAACTTATTGATCGAAGTAATATTCCATACAAATATATCCATACAAGTGCGCATGCAGTATGGCAGACAAAGATGGCCGACGTCAGACGATTGCCGCACCCGATGCGTTATAGATGCATCAATAGTGTTGCCAATAATAATTTTTTAAACTACTGTAATCTAAAACTAATGCATGAACTTTACTCTAAACATATTTTATGATTGCTATATCGCGTTTCCAAAATCAAACAATTTATAAGAATAATAGATAAATAACATAAATCACCATAGTATTATATTAGTAAAAATAATATAAGTAAATTCTTTAGGATAACCTTCCAAGTATATTATTATAATAATTTTGTTATTCTATATGATAGTGTGAATGACTGTGTTATAGCGACAAAAAAACCTCTTCTTACTGAAAGTGATGTTAAATGGTAACCCTGTGCATTAGAGGGCTCGGTGGGTACGGACGACCAGAGACGGCCCATTAACTGCTACCAAGGCCGTGGTAGAGGTCAGTGACCGCGCAATGTCACCTCTACTTGCATCGACAACAGTTGAGCGCCCGTCCCCCTCACCTCTCTTCCTCGCACGCCTCTTATCGGTTTGTTAAACTAAACTAAACTAACTAAACTAGCATGGGTATTATACCTACCAATACCTATTGACTGCACCTTGTTTATCTAGAATGCAACACGTTATGCGACACGATGATAATGTAAATCAGAGTAATGCTTTGCATAATCTAATTTTCATATGTTGTCAATGTCATTACACATATTTTGTAAAATTTAACTATTGAAATTACGAGTTATATACTTCTGATGGATAAAGTTGTTGGAAGGCTGAAAAATAGGTATTAAGGGTCTTAAAATATCAATTTGTTCGTGTTATATTGTATAAAAACTTTTGACAGATCAATTTATACTGGTCAGTTTGATGATAGATTTTTGCTGTTTTTATTTTATCAGACATCGAAGTACTTTAGGTTATAATATCATATCCAAACGATATGGTGTGCCATACTTATGTATCATTTCTATAACAAGCCGGCTGTATCTGTTCACCTCTTTTATATTACATTGCTTATTTTTACGTGTAGACTTTCGCACATTCAATAAAATTGTCTCATTATTTACATACGTTACTTTTGCCATAAATATTTAATGTCGTGAATATACCTATTCACATCGGTAATGTCATAATTAATGAAGTTTCAACTTCCGTGAAGTTTTTACATGTATGATGATATGTACTTTCAATCATTATCATAAAAAACACTTGTAAAGACTTAGTTTTTTAATGAACATTTTAGATATATAAGCATGTAACTCCTTATAACTCATACAAGACCATTAATAAACATTTGCTAGTACTTTTCTTCTCTATAGTTTGCTTTTTGGTCCGGTATGACCGGATATTAATTAACAGAAAAAATAAAAAATTAACTACGTTTTTTTATTATTAGTAATGTTTCAACACGGTAAAGTCTTATTCACTTAGAATAATAATTTACAGTTTTATACCTAGTCAAAAAGTATTGGTTGAAATGTACTTTAAAACTATAATAAAACTAAAATAACTGTTTTTATTTTTACTTACATTAGATTAATTTACGTACAATCATCCTTTACTTACTTATTTGTAAAATAGGACTAACTTGGAATTGAAAGATTTAAGACGGTCAACTTAATTTACCCGGTTTTTCTGAATAAAGTTACTTTATAAAAACTCTTTATAAATTAAAAATGATAATCAATAAATTTATAATGCACTTATAAATTGTAATATATTAGTAACTAGCTTCTGGCAGCGGCTTCGGTCGCGTTCATTTCGATTTTTACACCTTGGGTTACATTATTGGACTTTTAGTAAGGAACCCTATTTTTTTAAATATAATTACCCTATAGCCTTCCTCGATAAAAGTACTATCCAACACTAAACGAATTCTTCAAATCGGACCAGCGTTTCCTGAGATTAGCGCATTCAAACAAACAAACAAACTCTTCAGCTTTATAATATTAAGTATAGATTTAATAGACAAAAATATTATACTATCACGTCTGAGTGATTTAAGCAAAAGCAACCAATACTTATGTAGCATTTTTGTCTTTACTCGTCTTAATTGGATTAATACAAAAGCTAACGTTATACATGTACGTGTATTTATTTCTAAGAGCATTTTCACACACATACACATACACGTCTTTCATGTACGGGTAGTAAAATTTTCTGATGTACGGTAAAATGTAGAATACTCGCTGTATTCTTTTGGCTAAAATAATATTCACAAACTTTAACGAAAAGTTTTTATATGAATTAATAATAAATAGTCAACGAAATTGCATTTTCGAACTAAAAAGTTTGCATGGAAAATCTAATTAGAGGATAAAATACGGTTCTATGTTCTCAATAACTTTTTTAATCTAATACGAATTAATCGTTGACCAGATACCTCAGTATTATTTATTATAATAGTTAACATGGCTAATAACGAAGGAAATTTACGGTATGTGAAGGTTAAATCCTTATAAGTTAATTATTGTTCTACTTTTTACATACATACATATATATATATATATCTATTTATCTATTATAGGTCCCGATGGTTTCTATGTTCGTACGCAAGTCGCCTTAAAAGTATGTAAGATTAAAAAGAAATCAAACGACATTGGATACTTTATATGAGATAAGTTACATTTTTATCAAATATATTGTAAAATGGAATACTGTCGTTTACCGAGCACATAGTGAATATTCTAAAATAAAATTAGAATATATACGCCCTTTAATATTTATTGTTGGTGTGTTTAATATTTAGTTATGCACCTTTTAAATTAATTGTGTATACAGTTTTGGTCGTTAATCTTTCACGGAACACGTTGGCGATATAAGATGCGAATTATTTTACCAAGTTGAGGGGAAGTAGGTAAATATATAATAATGTATTTACCTTATGATGCTGTATGCTAAATCATATTTAATGAATTACTAACAACAGGGACATTGAACAAAATTTTAAAAAACTTTCTCCGACGCGAACTATTGAGTATAAGTATCATTATATCTAAATAAATTTAAACAGGAATGTTGAAAGCAAATCCCTATTACAAGCAACAATGTTGTAATTTTCAGTGCCACGAGTAATGTAGGGAGCCCTAGAAGGGTGAGGCAGGCGGCCACTCCCTTCACTCTTTCCACTTCAACCCTTCGCCCCCTAGAAATGTTGAATGCACTTTATGCATTACATATATGTAGATATATGTATTGAGGCATCTGAAAATCGATATCAACGCTTACAACCCCTCGCTGTTTTTATTTTAAGAGGTTTACATTCAGTTTTAAGTCAGCGTAACCTATTATTTTTCAAAATTCATTGGTTTATTAGCATAGTGTATGTTTTTGTGAATTCGATTTCAGGCTGGGAATGTGGATTTTTTAAATATCCAACCCAATAACACTTTTCATAAAAATGGGATCGATACTCCTTTAAGTACTTTTTTTTGTTCCTTATAATTTTGGATTTGGATCGCAGTAATTTTTGTCCTCTTAGACCGATTTCAAATGCGTCCTCGATTATCGCCAGATAATTAATGTTGATTACGAATTATTTGAGATAAAGCAAAATTATAACTTTAACTGTGGGTCTTTGTCGTGTTTGTCTTAACACTATAATAGCAAACTCCACTGTCACATAGCTTAACTAATTACAGCCTTTGTTAATTAGAACAATCACTTATTAAGTCTTTGTAAAGAATAGGATTTTGTGGCCTTATAACACTACATACGATATGAATACAATATTTTAAAGATATTCACCGAAATGATTTTCTCTATTAATTCTGTAATAACCTAGTCACTACACAAACATCCTGCAATCTTCGTTCGTATAAAAAATACAACATTGTATGCATGAATATGTCAAAATAATGAATATTTTTTAAATAATATTACAGTTGAAACTATAAAAATATTAAAAGTATAATGCCAGTTATACAAATACATACTGGTATAGATAATTTACTCGAATGGAACCCCAAGTGATATCAGACATCTTCTATTTTAAATCATATGCGTACCTTAGAGCATTTAAGATGAGAGCCTTAGAGATAAAATAATATATTCATGTCAGATTACTAAGTAGTTAGATACAGTATTGGTGAAACAGTGCAGCAGGGTTGTTATTTCATCCCACCGGCCGTGGCCTCCCTGCCAAGCTCGGGAGGCTCTATGCTCTAGCCGTTGCTAGGCAACGTGGGCGAGGCATTCCGGTTTACCACTACTATTTTTATTGGATTGATTTAATATTTTCAAGAAGAGGTGGCAGCATTTTTACCTTTTTCTAAAACGGCTTTTAAGTAAACTAAGTAGGTCTTTGTCATAATTAGCCAGTGTAGTCCAATAGCACCCATCACAATAATGACTTAACCTTCATATAATGTCCCTAGGTAAAACAGCTGAAAACTTGTTATTCATTCACCTGTTAATAATACTTAAATTTAACCCAAAATTTTAAGTACTTTTTTGGACACAACATGGTTTAAATAATAATAATAAACTTTTATTTTCCGAATTTACAAATAGAAAGAGGCATCCGGACGTACTTGTGTGTATTATTTAGACTATAGTTTTATGGTATATATATATATATATATACCATAAAACTATAGTATATATATTTTAATTTTGTAATTGTAAGTGTCCTTTTCATGCAAAACATAAAGTATTATACACCTGAAATACATGATATGATGAAACAACCGTCCTTATTTACAGAAACTTTTAAATGGACATAAATTGATATTTGTTTGAAACGAGGAAGCAATTAGTGGATAATTGCTTTAAGTGAGTTTTCATGGTAATTTAAACGTGTTTCACAGCTGACCTTGATACGCGTGGACGGTTGTCATGACAACTGAAAAAAATCTTAACTATAAAGCAGTTTACAGTTTTCAGATTAATGAGAATTATTCATAATAAACAATTTTTATGTCAAATATTGATCCACGAGAGACCGGGGTAGGTAATAAACCCAACGTCACAATTCAAGTATCTTATATAATGCTCACTCGATCTATAAATTTATATTTCAAATAATTATTATTATTTTCTGGTGAAGTGTGTAAATGTATATTAGTAATGGAAAGGTTCACGACATAGGCGTAAATGTGGTTAATCTAATGAAACAAAAAAATAACAGCACATGTGGCTTCTACGGCGACAAAACTTCATAAATCAATTTATATTTACAGTTTTAATTAATTTTCAATTCTTCATTAAAAATCTGTCATATCAAATGACCCGTATGCTTGTGTGCCCACATTCCATAAAAAAATATTTGTTTGAAGCCTTATGTACGGTCTATTATTATCCCGACTATTATTTATCTAGTGATTAATATAAATAAATAAACAATACTTAGTTAAAGCCTCGCTGAATGAATACCAATAATTAGAGAATCCTTCTATCGATTAAAAATGAATTGTTGAATATACATTAACAACGAAGACTATAACGATATGTTCAAAAAAAGCGTTGATAAAACTGTAGGCAGCTGACGGATACCCATTAGAGTAGGTATGTTTGTTAATAAGTAAACGATTTCAAAAGACGAATAGTGGTTTTTCTGTGTGTATAAAATTTTTCCTAGGTGTTTTTACTATATGTAGATTTAATGCGAAACCTAAGATAGTTTTTTTGTGTACATATTATAAATTTATTGTTGCAGATATTACAGAATCTTTGAATGACTACGATGGGCAAAATAAAAACGCCAATGAAGGTCACTGATTTTTCTCTTATGCGAAACCATAAATAAACCATTGAGATTTTTTATCAGTCAAAATTTAGTCAATCCGATTTATTAAAAAAATATTATGGATTTACGTCCAATTTTCTTGTGATTTCTTCTTTGTGATAAATATAAGTAATTTCTGTGGCATGGTCGATCAAAATACTTATATTTTGATCTTGATTTCCTGGTAATCTGTAAGTATTCTTCGAAAACAATCCATTTGTAGCGTGTATCATTTAACTATATAAATACATTTTGAAGCCTAAATTTAGATGGATGGAAAAGATATCTGAAAAATCACATTGTATATTTATAAATATTTTAAATGGGTGACACGGTTACAACTAACAAACATTCCGACGAGTAATAAGGTAAGCTGGCAATATCGAATAAAAAAATATTTTTTGTATGAAACTGTAAATAATAAGATTTGTATGAACGCAATAAGGCATAAAATGGTTTAATATGTGTGCTATTCTAATACCACTTCAATTTAAAGTCTAGTCGAGAAATAATGTCAAATAAATATATAGGTATTAAGGTGATCAAACAAACAATGATCGTCTGAGGGTTGTCCATACTCAACATGCATTGTTATTATATAATTATCTACACAAATTAGATGGCTATACGTAACAGTTTATAACATTAAATTTTATGTTATGCTTGTTAGATCATGCTTATTTATAAACCAAACGAGTGGGTAATTAAAATTTCATATCAGGTCATACGTTTTTAAAGTATCAAAATTATTACGTTTTAATTAACACGTTTTTGATTGATTAGGTGCTTAAAACAAACAAACAAACAAAAATCTGGGAAAATTGTACACTACTTCTTGACATATCGATATGAATACTAAATTTTATGTGGGTATATGTAGTTTAGATGACAATAGCATAATTTATTAACTTGGCATAATGGGACTGAACTGACGTTGGCCTCAAGAGCAAAACCGTACTTTTAAATACCATAACATCATTTTTGGTGAACGTGGTCACGAAAACAATAGTACTAAGACAGAATTGTCTGAATCGCAACGTAGCAATCATTGCACTTCATCCTAGTCATTCTGTTATGAGTATTTGACTTGAAGTGTGAAGCTTGGAAATTTTCTGTGTCTAATTTTGGAAATATAATATGATATCTTCGCTTTTTAATAATTTAAGTGGTATTTTAAATGTATATAACTCATATTAACAGAATACTTTTAGTAATTAGTAAATCAAATTATTTTTATTTATCAGTAAACTTATAATAAACAATAGAATGAAATGTGCATAAGTGAGTATTGTGTGTGTGAACTTTGAACTAAGCTATAAAGAGCAATTCAAAGTACCGTACATTATGTATTAAATAATACTGCTACCATACATCTAGAAAAAATACATATTATATTATATAGGGTTATAGCGAAACAATTTAACTCAGTATACTTTAAAAAATTTATACCTATTTTATATAACTATGAACAAAATATGCATAATGCGCACATTATACTCGACATAATAAAGTTCAACTTCTTTGTTTTCGATTTATAGCATAATAGTATAATGCTTAGTGCACGTTATCAAATAACTAAATAAATATTTCCAATTCCATTTTAAATTTATAATAATAGTTATATGCTAATCTAACAAAATGAAAAGTTCAGTAACGCTGTAATGATTAAAACTTTTAAAGCATTGTAAGTGATAAAGAAAGATCTAAAATATAGTTTCATCAAAAATAAGATACGTACATAAAAATAAAATAAGATGCGTATGGCATACTAGTAGTACTCCGCGGTTTGACACGCTTTTACGGCTTTTAAATCTTTTACGTCTACATAATTTTAAATATCAGAAGAAGCTATGTGAGTCGTTTGGAATTTTATTTATTCTTTTCTGGAGTTCTTATTGTTTTTCCTATGTAAAAAAAAAACCATATTTAATATTACTAACAAAAGTATATTTTGTATTTAAATTTTCATTATTATGAACAAATTGTTGTGTACTTTTTGTATATTTATATTTAATTACAAAAATTTTCTCAAGATACTTTGTTACCTCTTGATAAAATATCAAGTGGAGTTTTAATCTACAACATAATAAGAATTTAGCAAGTAAGTACTTTAATAATTATTAGATATTTTTGAATATCTTCAACGAATGTATCCTCAATTTCAAGATTTTTATTGCGAATAAACTACTATCGATAATATACTATAAATACCTACTATTTTTGTCAGACTGTATCTACGGGCTAATGTCCGAAGGGACTCAATCGATTTTTCCTCAATACAGGTTATTTGAGGACTGCTCTCGAAAACAAAGACGGGTGATAGTATGTTACTAATGACATCTTTAATGATGCGACGCAAAAAAAATGATGCTGACGAAAAAAATGACATTTTTAAGCCTTTTTATTAGTATTATTTACGCGCCATCTTGTAAATACAGCTAAATGAAACGATAGCTTCATAACAAATACATATATTACTTTACTAAAAAAAGAGAACTAGCAATGAAGCATGATAAAAAAACAGCTCGACTAACATAATGGAGCAAAATAACGCTAATAAAACGTTTTAAAAATATGATTTTATTAGTCGGGATCGAATTTTATTTCGTCCCGTCATCAAAGGTGTCATTACTACTATCACCTGTCTTCGTTTTCGGGAGCAAGCCCCAAATAACTGTATATACAGATATATACAGTTCTTATTCTTCATTACATGGAGAAGTAGAAGAACTCATAGATTCAATGAAGTTACTCAAAATAATATTATAGACAACTAGAAGTAGTTGACTAAGTGGACATGAACGCTAATGAAGCCTCTGGCAGAAGTTACTTAATAATCTACATAATATATCGTATAAATAACTGACTGAATGTCATTGCAAATGTCTTAGTTCAGTAGGCTTAGGTAGTTAACAAATTAGGTGTACATTATATTGATTCAGATTACATATATGTACATACTTTCTATCTATATTTGGTAAATGAATAAATTGAACTCCTTACACTTCAAAGTTTATAAGTATTGGTATACTTTTCAGCGAGATAACGACTTCCTATGATAACTTTGGGCTTCCTACGTAGATAACAACGGTCTTTTGCTTGTCTGTTCAGAACTATAGTATACTGTAGTTCCTTAGTTCCGTCCGGGTCAGGTACCACGGTTCATACACGGTCGTAAACTACTGCGTGCGTTTCGACTTCAATCTATGAATTTCGGAATACTTGAAATAAAAACAAAAGAAAACCGATAGTTGAATGTCATTAAATAATAAATGATGTAATATAGCTAAGGTGTTAAGGTTGCCAACGCGTCTCTTAGATTTCCTGATCTTGGGGGTGTCCATGGGAGATAGGATCCTTCACCATCAAATGAACTGCACCCTCGTTTACCTTTCAATGTCCAAAAAAGATATATAAATGCGTCCTGAGCAATCTCCCTCGTGCCTAAATCCACTATTGGATAAAGATATGTACATAAGGTCGAAATCTGCGTAGTAGAACCAAGAATATAAATGATCATAGCTCGTTGGAGCGTGTATTGAACGCATTATCATACAAAATTGTAACAGAATGCAAATATGTATACTGACCGTTGCATTGTTTATCTTTTATGCCTTTTAGAATTCCTTGCTTATAGTATAAGCGCGCTTGTGTAACCATCGAATATTATATGAAGTGTTAAATTACCATACAGTTTACAACTAAATCAGTAGATAATAAATTGTAAAACGAGCTGAAGCTAAAGAAAGCTGAACAATGCAAAAGCTTCGCAAAGGCAAAGTTTTAAAATTAAATTTTTTCTTTTTCAGCTCTTTATCGAAAACAAACTACGACTCTAACTTAATATTTTTCCATCTTACATGGTCACTTATTAACTACCACGGGACAACGAATTAGAATTATATATTGTAGGGTTTTACGAGATAACTTATATTTTTACGACTGTCTGTCCTTTCAACCTTTTATCACAAATTAAAAATGTATATTTGACAATACACTACTGAACCCGTTATGATCGTTGCAACTGTTGGTCAATTTATCTTAGTTCAATTCACCTTCCTGTGGCCTCATATTCAGTATTCTTATCGGATTTATTTTCTACCTGTAATTTGCATCTTACGTAAAATATGTCCTTCACTGCTACGTATTTTAAGATTTAATCCAACTTCCCTTGTCAAAGGGTAATGTTTTCTTTAGCATTGCCCTTTTACCAATGCTTAGGTAAATGTTATATTGCGGGCTTCGGGATCTTAATGTTACTTGAATCGGAAATCTTTACGTTATTCGAAATTGCATTTGTATTAAACTATTTAACATTATTTATTATTTTATTATATTTAATAATACAATGTGAGTCTTTTTTACTCTTTCCAAGTAAATAACTAATTAAAAAACATCTATATAAAATTAATATTTCACAGTTATTGAAAATGTGCACGTGTTATCTATACTAATATTATTAGGCTGAAGAGTTTTTCTGTTTGAACGCGGTAATCTCACGAACCGCCGGTCCGATTAAAAAAAATCTTTCAGTGTTGGATAGTACATTTATCGAGGCTACACGCTATATTATATTTTCAAAAAAGAAAAAAAGGGCTCCTTATGAAAAGTCCAATAATTTATCTCAAGGTGTAATAATCGGAAAAGTGAGCGAAGCCGCTGGCAGAAGCTAGTAAAAAATATAATTTAACTTTCGTTTACCGTCGATAAATATCTCTATTTATCCTTTGATAGAATCAAAGGTTTTTAATAAAAACGAGTTATTATACCCGAACTTTCATTAAAACCCTTTGAAAGCTACACGTGTCAGAGGAGATAGAACGTTCAACAAACATTCGAATTAATTCAGACATACAGTAATAACATAGACATTGAAAATTGAGCCGTTTGTTGTTGGTTATTTCATAAATATCCAATTTATTATTGGACACGTGTATACAACTGTATCGGTTATTAAGCTAGGTTTGAATAATTACCATTTTATGATTGTCACTAGAATCATTACATTTGGGAGGAACATCTAAATTCCACCCGGATTTCGTTTTTAGATTATTTTTAGATGGAGGGGTCGAATGTACTTCACTGGGTGATTTGTCTATAATATGCGAAATAAAATGTACGTCGTCAACACATTAATGAAATGTATCACGGGGCTGAAATATTTTTTGTTGATTGATTGTCGTTTGTCGTTGATTCTCATAAAACATATAAAAATGCTGTTGATAGATAGATAAATATATGCTTATTCATACGTTTAACATCATCTTTTAGATTCCATCTTAATAATTATTGTAGTTAGTACAAAGAGAAAATTATCCAGAAACGTCAGTTTCAGACGTTACATCATTCACGTACCAGACTTACATTTTGTGGTACAGGTTAATATGTATAAGCTTATAGATTCCTCTTTAAATTAACCGGTTTCAAGTTTAAATGATTTAGTTCTGTATTAGCACCTGTTTCATAGGTCAGCCGCCTATACGTACAAGGCCGAAGTTACACCGCACAACCAGCATTCTATAGATAACGTTCATATGGCACAACTTTTACGGCGACTGATTTAATTACTTAATCTTTAAGTATCGATAACGGTTGGGTTCACAGTAGGAAAGATGCCATCGTTGACGATCTACTATCGATTGCATGGGCCTAGGCATGATTTAGCTACATACTTTTGTGTAATGAGGACAATGTTCTCCAAGATAATTTAACATAAGGAGTTACGAGGTCCCATTATGTCATCATATACCTAACAATTCTCCGTAGAAATTGTTTAGTATATTTTCTCTATTTTAAACGATCTGTAAATAAAATCGGTATATCTGTTTGGGATCAGACAGATTGAGAGACACGCGCATCAAATATGAAATTTGTAACAATACTTGATTTTTGACGTCGCCTTGGAGGTACGTAAATAATATAATAGGTTTATAGGGCACACTGAATCTTTTGGTGAGGCATTAAAGAGGTTGATGTAAGGAATTTTTAAACTCAAATAATGTTAACGTGATGAGATTTATTAGTATTAGCACATTTATGCTAATGATGCAAGGACGGATCTCACGGAGTATGATAAAAACATATTAAAACATTATTAATATCAACCTGTCTAAATTATCACAATGGCAAGTAATTTGCATTAAAGTTATAGAAGGCATTCGTCTGATCATTTCAACGTTAATTTTAAATTCATCAGTGCTAGCTGTAAAATTATTAACACTAATTGGATCTTAAAATCAACTTCGTCTATAGAGTAAATTAAGTTAATCTTTAAATCTTTTATTAAAAATTGTTTGTTATGAACGAATATGTATTATGTAGTTGCCAACCAAGATTTTGCAAGGGTACTACTTAAAGTGCTTTTTTATTATATGGACACAAAAAATGTTTTTGGTTGAATATCTATAGTATTATTAAAATATTCTAAATTATAATAAGTAATATGAATAAAATAAAAATAAATCTATTGTCTTTTTGTGCCAATTAAAGACAGACGAGTTGAAGATCATGTGATGCTATACCTAGAAATTTGTAAATTGGGCAACCTCAGCTCCTCTGACACCTGTTTTTTCTCTCACCTCATCTTTCCAACTCGTCACATAATAAATTCTTATTAAGCTGCGAATTCAACGACTTTTTCGAAGCTTTAGCTCATTGTAAGTTCCTTTAGTATATTTATTCATTTTTAACGGTATGGTCATTCGACTATGTGACCATTTCCTTATATCACCTATAAAAAATATATTATAAATGTTAGAAGTTATAATCTCTAGCATAATCGTTAAAGGTTTAATAAAACGATGCTTTTCAGGCAGTCTTTAAATGATAAGCGTTTATACAGGAAAACGTAAAATACTATTACACACGTAGTAATAGTCTCCTCACAAATGCTTACGTAAAAATCAAGCTTAGAATATAATAGGCTTGAAACGTTATCAGCGTACGATTAGTTCCCACTATACCGGAACGATAAATAATCTAAGCTGCAAGGTAACCAAGTGTGGATAATTCTTCTATTTAAATAAATAGCATATTTTTTATACATTTCTTAATGAACTCACCTACATAAAACTATACATTTATCTAGTGATATATTTTTTATAATGTTTAATGTCTTTTAACAAAGCATGCGTGGTTTGTCTCATTTGAGTTCACGATTAAGTTAGTTTAAATTTAGCTCCATAATATAATGAAATGTGTAATACCGGGTTTATCGTATACATGAAACAAAAGAAAACTACGTGTACCGTGCAATATTGAGTGATAAAATTGTGTCGTTATGATTTGAGAATCAGCTTGCAGTACTTACAAACGTCACTGATATGATGATTTGATGTTAGAAATACGTAATTATATGTTGCTACAGCTGGTTATGACGTTGAATAGGAAATTAAAAACTCGCTATCATTTGTAGATAACTATTATACAGGTCGCATTTGTAGATATAGTTTTAATAACAGAATTTATTTATGCCTATGCGAGTTATCACTCTTACGAGTTGAAACGTGTGTAATTTTATGTTGTCTATAGACATTAAGATCTATAGATATATTTTATATAAGACGCCTTTCATAATCGGTGGAACAGTACCACTCTAAAGTCGAGTCCATACTGTTGCTCCAATGCAGAATGCAAACGAACGCAAAATCGGTTTTTTCATAGAACGTTTTTGTCTATGTTTCTTTTATTAGCTGCAGTTATCTACGCAGCATATTAATTTAAAGTTTATGAATGTGCGCATATAACATACATGCACTCAGCCATTCTATATAACTCCTTATATTTCAATGGAATAGGTGACTATTACAAACTATATTCTACCTTCTCTTCTAATTGTACATAATTCTAGATCTAATTGTATCATTGATTATTAAATGTTACGATAATACGTTCTTAGTTAATTGGAACGTTGGATAATTTGCACGTTTGTACAAAATACTTTATGAGAAGTGTTCGATGAATGTCCTCTCAATATTTTTATTACCACAAGAAAATATTATGCAACGTTAAATGTGACTTTAATTGCTCACTCACTGCGTAGATTCAAGAAAATATCTTGTCTACAGTTTATTTTTTTTAATACAATAGATCAGTTGTACTATTGAGTTATCAGATATATATATATATATTATGATAAATAAATCTTGATACACAACACTAAATTTGAATAAGTAGTCGTCATTATTTATTAATTATCCAATTATAATGAAACCACCATCTATGGTACTTATATGTATCACGCAACAATGTATTTTATTTGATAAACATTGTAGTATCACATTATTTGTATTACGCTGTTTGTGTTGGCTTGTTATAAACAAGATCGCTTTATATATTACATTGCAGTAGGTAGGTAAAATAATCTAGAATCATAACAACATAGATAGAGAATTGCATATTATAAGTTGTTATAGAAAGATTGATATAAAATAATAATAATAAACAAATAAAGTCTAGAAAGTAAATATTTAGCTAAATTATGTTAGAATTAAGAATTTCCGGAGATCACTTCGGAAAATCATTTCAGAAAATATATTTCTAATTATTGTTAATTAGGTTAATTTTATCATATCATAGATCAGTTAATTGGGATTTCTCATGCATTTTTATATATCTAAACAAAATTAGCTTACACTATCACCGCTAAAATATTGAACGGTTTTAAAGGACTTACTCATAAGAGACAAAGATTAAGTCTCCAGCGATCTAGTCATATATAATATCTATTTTATAAATAATAACATCAATCATGATATTATTTCCGTGAATTTTAGATGTAATACAACTTGATTTTTGACAGGTCATGACAAGTGATGGCTGTGTACACACAAGCTTACCTTTATGTCGCTGTCACTCATATTAATATGGTTTAATAATATCAGTAAAATGGTTCTAATTTCAATTTGTGGCAAGTTTATAGTTCAGATTCTATGAAATAGTTCAAAACAAACAATTGTAAATGAATAATGTTATTACAGTATTTAATGTTATACCTAAATCTTCATATTATGTTATTATACGCTTACATAGATGCAGTGTAAACTTGGCAAACGGGTGCACTCTTACGCACGTATTACGTGAATATTTCAATGTCTAAAATTAATCCATCATCCGACAGCGAAGAGATTTAATTTCAGTAAAGATTTCATTTTATAAGTAATTTATAGACTTCAGTTATCATATATGTATTAAAAGGTACTATTAATCTTCATAACACTTTTAATTTTGTAATATAACATTTACATCTATGGAGTTCTCATAACGTGACTAATGTAATTTATATATAACTAGTGGTTCCCCGATTTTTGACCCGTGTTACTTTTATGTAATGCTCATAATTAAATAAAAGCTTAAATTATACTCAATGACCGTATGTATCTACCAGTGACAGTCCTGTCCAATTCGGTGCAGCCGTTTCGGAGATTACCACGAATAAACATACAGACAAACGATTTTTTTAAAATTTGCTCAATTATTATAAACAACTAATATACTTTTACTATACATTTAGAAAAATGCTGGTGTTTTGATATTACAAATAGATATTTTTATTTTATTTATATATAAGTATATAGAAAATGACATTAAAAACAATCTCTGTTCCGGTAGCTTTGAGAAATCCATAGCTATTGAAAAGAAGATATATTTTCTCTACAATCCCGATCTTTATATTGATTGTAAATGTATCTTATTAATTGTTAAGAATTTTTGTTAATGTTTTTAATAAATTATAGTATTATGCAAAATCAAACAAGGCCTTAAATTCATTAATAAATATATCTAATTTGTGTATACTCGAGTTTAATAGCGACAAGTCGTTATAATTTATGATACTATTTGGCAAATTAACAAGTATGTCACTTACGGACACATACAGACATATTTCAAACTTTTTATTGATGTGTGTAAATAATATTATCAATATAATTTTGTTGCATGTTAAATAAGTGTAGGTTTACCTATTTACTAGTAACAGTAACGTTTTCTATTCCAATTTCACTTTGACTTAGAATATCATTAATTCCACTGTTTTTGTTACGAAGTATGCTGATATTATTTCAGATTCAATTTTGGGATAATTTACCTTGTTTTTCAATTAAAGCGTAAAGCAAATAAGTGCCGACATCGAAAACTTATTACGGTTATTTTAACTAATTTATATGCATCAGCAATATATTTATGTTGAGTAATCTTGAGGAGCAGTTCTTAAACAATTATATACTTTTTAATTGAAGAAGTTGGTGTCACCATTTCACGCATCTGACAGTATCTTGTCGAAGGGTGCGTTTGTGCGAATCAAAGTATCTTTTTGAGAGCTCTGTAGCCTAGCGGCCTCATAAAGCAACCGCAGCGCAAGAGTATCTGGTTCGAGTCCCGGTCACTACTTAATATTTTTCATTTGTGGTGGCCTCGAGAACGGATTGCCGTGCCAGAGTGTCAAAAAATACTGGCATTTCGAATATTAAATGTGGTGGTGTTATGGTGTATATCGGTTATTATTGCTAAAATTGGCAACACGTCTCCAAGAGCTCTTGGTCTTGAAGGTGTCGATGTAGTACAGGACTGGCTTTCTACCAGATGAACTGTATGATTTTTTGTCTTGCTATGGTATAAAACAAATAGACAACAGGGATAATCGTTTTGCTTCAGAATAGCACAGATCACCTATTAGTGCTTTGTACATGTTAGATACTACTGGAACATTGTACATGATTTTTGCGACTAATCTACAGAAAGAGGAAGTTAAAAATAAGTTACTTCGACATAATCTACATTTTATTTTCCTGTTAGTAGCTAATTGTTAATATCTTAGATGAAATTTTCCTTTCAGGACAGTTTAAATTACATTTCTTGTAAATATTTTATGTTGCGTACAAAAGTCTTCCTTAATTGATTTTCAAACAAGAAAATACGAAATTGTGTTTATTAAACCCTTAGCAGCCTTGAAAGGAGCTTTTTTACCTTAATAGCTTGAACATTGAAACAGTGTTTCTTTATGGAAATGGAAACAAATTACAAAATATTTACTATTACAATTTGACTTTCATAAAGATAAATGCGTTTTTTTGTTAAAAACTTAAAACATCACATATTGACTAAATAGATATATAGAGATCTGAAAATATCTGTTTAACTCAAAATTAAGAACAGTAAATTTGTAAAAAACAGCGGTTTTAATTATGATTATTCATAATAAATATTGAAGAAGAAAGATGCTTTAATTTTTAGTAGATCTTACGTCGTACCTAGTAGAAGCGGAAGCTTTGAAGGTGATATAAAATTTTAATAAGCAAATTAGTTCAAGTTGACATTTAAATACATTTATTTAAAATATTTGTTGAAACGGAAGGTCGAGGTCTCGATATTGTTAGACAATAATGAATTTTATTGAACAGGTTTAACGTATAAATTAATCTACATATTTTATGTAGTTATAATATACAATAACATTATGTATGTAGTGAGTCTTGCATAAAGTTGTTTAAAGTAAACTTAATGTATTGGCACCATATATTTTTTTATGACAAGAAACAACGAATCACATCAATGGCGGTAAACCCTAAAATATTCATATACAGAATTGACTTCAATACCTGATATTTGTAACCATTATTTTAAATGAAAATAGAATGAGTTATATCTATACTACTCTCAGATAAGGTCTTGTAATAAATTCATTAAATGATGAGTGAATTAATCAAAGAAATTTTGGGATCAGAAACTGGGTCCTGAACACGAGATACACTTTTAAATGAACAAAGGAATGCAATACATACGTCACCTCTGTTTCAGAATTGAATATTTACGTACTTTTCTCACAGCAAGTACATAGTTTACACAAATATAAATAGACGATATATTTAAAACGATGCATTTAATAGAATATCATCGTAGCCATAACCACTTACAAGCTTTGATGTGGGTGAATACTATTTTTAGATGTCTTAAAATAAACTTAATGGAGTTTGGATACATTTCAGTGGTCTTAATGATACCATTCATCAATCACTGATTGTAGTAGGCAGACTGTTTTATTACGTGATGGTACTTGTATTTCTAGGAGTACAATTATATTTTTTAGTTTACATCAAAATGACATAACGAACGAAAAAAATATTAATGTTTGAAAAAAAAAATAGTAATAAACTTCCTTATTGATCGTTTGCATAAAGAATGAAGTTGGTTAAAACTACGTCGATGAGGAGATTCAATAGTAATGATTTCGTTATTCGCTACGATTTCAGTTATTCTACAATAATAGGAGGTTATTAGGAGATAATACACAAATCTATGAAGTTTTCTGAAAATTATTACATGCGTTACATAACTAAACTTTGAGAATTGAGAACTTGCAAGATCAACAAATCAATGGATATTGTTTAGTTATTTCATCTTGTCGTGGTATTTATTGTAATAATTGACTTATCTATGTACTTACTACTAGGCTCTACTGGGATACGACTAGTGGTGTTTTGCTATTGCACCCTCAATATTATTACGTATCCATACATTATATTAAATATCTAGATAAACCTCACAGACAACCTCACGTTTATTGATTTTGTGCCTTTTAAATATTCATACAACCTAAGTTGCTTCATAAATACTATTATGTATTTAAATTAAAAATTTATTTTTAATATAGGTGAATGATATCTTTGCAAAACAATGACAACGCCCATTGTTTGGTTATAAACGAACATAAAATAGGTACTTATCCGTAATTATAATTTATATCTATCAACATAAAATAAAGGTCACAAAACAGATAGTAAGGAAGAATAAGAAATAATAAGAATTTACATCTTCTGTCTATATGAAGTAGGTATGTCGTTCTGTAAAGTGAATAAAAACTTTAATTAACCATTGAAATTTATAGTAGACTCTTAATAAATATTTACCCATTAAAAATATATTAATGTAATAAATTTGATTTGTAAATTATAAGACAAACATTACGAATAACTTTTCTTATACGATAATTAAGAGATACAAACAAGTATGTTGTATATGTTTTCATTCAATTTAAACTTTTTATATTTTGCGCCACCTATAGAACATATATTATAATATGATTCGCAAAAAATATTGAAAATTGTAGACGACAGCATTATGTTAACATTATATTCTTGCTATTTTCTTAGTAAAGTAAGATGAATATAGATGGCGCTATTCACAAACTTGTAGCTTGCATTCTTAAACACCCATTGTTTCATGTGCTAGGAAAATTAATAATCTTTGAAATATAATATTCATAATTAGTTTATTGTTTTTGTTTTTTTTTTACGTTTTCGATATTATTTGTGGTCCATAACTGTCTTTGTTACAAATATCACAAAATTAATCACCATTAAATCACAATTAAAGATTACTATTGATCTTAGAACTGTATGAATAATGCTTAGCTAAAAAATGTAAATTTTTTTAATATATTATAAAAACCTACATTATTTAATGGAAAAATTGAAAAAATTATAGAGCGGTACAGCGTACTCGTGACGAAGATTACAATTTACAATGCGTTTGCGACTGTGCGTCACAGTTTGCTCATACTCGTCATTTCGATGTAATTCCGAGCGGTCGTGTCTCTACAGGGCTCATTGTAGTTCGCACGAAAGCCCTAAAGTGTTCCCATTCAAATGTAGCCCAATAGTGTTGCTTAAACTAAAAGCTACCTGTATTAAAAGAAGAAATAAATGAACACGTAAGTATTATTCCATACCACTGCATTGTTTTATTGATAACAGATTGTATAAAATACTTGTATTAGGTTTTTCCGTAAAACATTGATCGTTTCCATGCCACGTACAAGGGAGCAGTAATAATTTCATTTTCCTTTTTATTTAAGTCCAAAAGGTTATTCTGTATTCACAACTTTCTCTTTGCTTTTGGCTTGGGGCGTTCGCATTATTAGAATCCTGACCTTTTTAGAACGTCGTAAAAAATATATGATTGTTTTTTAATACAATTGAGAAAGCAAAGGCTATATGATGAGTTATTCAGAATCCTTGTATAAAGATGAGTATGTTCTTGAAATGTTATACAAATATCGGCTACATGTAAGGCACTCGACCCCGTTCTGGTAACTCGACGGTGTCCCCCTCACGAAATAAAAGACCACGTGGTTTGATATATTTAGATTGTCTCGCTTAGCACCAGACAAAAATTCCAATATTATCATATTATGCCTTCTACTATTGTGTGTTGTATATGTATATAACTAGTAGCATTTTGTTAACATGCTAAATGAATGAGCCTCGAAAATTCGGCGTATCGTATTCAGTACGGAAAATGGAGTTGTTATCAACCTTGAGGTATATTACTCAACTGATAGTAGTTTTACTCAAACATTCTTCATAAAGGTAATTGTTACTGCTTATGGAAAATTATGAAAATTTTCCTATTTCAGGAACTTTCGGTTAAGGCTCGTCAAAGTTTGGGAACTTATAAGATATATTTTTAAAAAATAATATTAATTATAGTTTAAAAAAACTTTATGTAATATTTACATTTCCTACTCGTAATTAATTTAACTCAATGATTTCCTTGCTCTACAAAACAATAATTACGTTTATTTCATTGTATTTGCCTAAAATTGAAAAAAAAAACAAGTTCTTATGTTCATTTAGATAAATTTAATTAATCTTCGATCAGCTACAATGATATTGTCATTAAACACGTGACGATTAAATTGTTATGTTGGTCTGGGGTAGAGCCAATATTCTCAAGTGATTTTTGTACATGTCAAAGAAATTCTTTGCGTAGTATGTGAATGTTTTGACCGTCAAACTAATTTTACATCTTTGTAGTTAACTAGTACAAATGTATAAGAATGTTGACTTTAGAAAAGTCAACGTTTTTGACATTTCATATTTTATTACAAGCGGTGCCATGCCATTTCAGCCATGTTATATTACAATTGATTTATATTAAACGGTTTTATTTAGCTCACCCCGTTTGTTTTATACACTAAACATGATGATGGTAACGATAATGGAATAAACACCTATGTTAAGCGCTACAACAGGTGTAAGCCCGCGAAAGCCAGACATCGGTACAGTTTCGAAGTTTAGTCGTAAAAAACAGACAGACAAAAATTCTACAATGTGTGTTTCTGTTATAAGTGACACAATAATTTGCTAAGCATAGAGAAAAAAAATGATTTTAATAAACATACGGTTCAAAATTGTTTATATGTACGAATATAGATGGATACCTATCATCTATAAAACACAATGTTTTATGCAGAAAAAAAGTCTTAAAACTCTATTGAAACTTAGAATACGACTGCCAAAAATAGGTAAAAAGTTTTCAAAACGAATAAAAGCAACTTAAGCCCTTAATAATTTCGGTTAATTCCAAGTTTATCACAATTATTGTTGTTTGTTAGTTCATTCTCTAACATTGATGTTGTTTCTGTGACCCGGTTTAATTAGGCGAGTGGAGTGATTTTAATTAACGATAAGAATTTATTATTGTCATAAAGAAACTGATTCATCATGTGTTTTTGTCTTATGATTTAAAAAATCGCTGAAATTGCTTCATATTCTATTTCATATAAACATCACGTGTCACACACTAATTTAACAATGTCCACGTCAGTTTCCTTATATTTTACAATTAGATTCGCAGTGTTTGTTGATTACGATTCGTGTACAAATTTATAAAATTATTACATATATGTTTAATATTTTCGTTGTAAACTTGAAAAACGGATAAGAAGGTAAATTAAATGTTTAATTCTTAATAATATTAATTTCATCGCTTATTTCTATATTTAATAGTAACCCAAATCATAAGTATTTGTTACAGCAATTAATGCATTTTCTTTCCAAATCGTTACAGTTTGTTAAAATACTTTCTATTGTCCTCAATTTGTTGGAACCACTAAAGCTTAATTGGTTATAGTATATATCAAAAAGAGTAATATGTAGTTAGATTTTGATTTCTAAAGTTTAAACAAGTCAACATTGACTTACTATTATTAATTATATTTGTTTATGATCTGATTTTTCTTAAATCTGATATAGATTAAGCAAGCGGGAAGAAAATGCACTAGCTAATTTTTAGTATCTTATATTTACATTTTTAATATGTTTATTAAGATAAATTAACCGCGCTTTTAAGTCAAGCGAATGTTACCATATAGATACAATTTTCATTACCCTCATGCCGTTTTATAAACTTCTTTACGATAGCATAGAATCTACACCTTTAGTCTAAATCTATAACCGCCATGGCGCTTATAACTTCCATCTTTCTTCCTTTGGGGAGTATTCAAAAGTGGTTTTAGCAAAAAAATAATACATCAGTCATAATGAACTCATAGTTTGGTAACACTAATATATTAACTATATTATCTTATGAAATTGTCAATGTGATTAGATTTAAAACCTTTACGTGTCTTGACATTTGATTGATTTGGAAGTTAAAGGAATATTACCGAATGTTTAACTTTATTACGCGTATGAGTCATGTACAATTTGGGAAATACACACAGATATCTGGATGCGAAAATAAATAACATACATGTATTGCTACGTAAATTAAATAAAATGCGTATTAAACTAAACTCTTACGTTATCACAAAAGAGAGGAAAATATGTTGAAAGCATAAACTAATGAAATTCACTTATTTATGTTGTAGTTAATATTCCATGAATTATTTTTCACAATTGGGATTGAATTATGTAGATAGGATAGATAACTATTATCACAGAAAATTCCTAGAACCGTACTATTTATCACAAAATTATTAGAATACGACTGAAGTGCCTTACTGATAAATGATAATATTTATAGTTTATTATTACTCATAGTAACGTCACGTTACATCCGAGTGTTTCTGAAAAATTCAGATTCGTTTTGCAATAAATTAGTGCATATTGTATGTGAGATTCCATTCAAGACATATATGGGATTGCAAATCGGCAGATATAAGATTCTACGCCAATTCAAAAACATAAATAGTGTTAAATAAACTTTATTCAACGCCAAATTTCTAATATTTAGTTCAAACGTTAGTCGGAATCCTATTGTCATTATAAATCAAAGATGTTTAGGTTTTTTATTTTGGCTTGATTGTTTGGAACTTTGAACAGCGAAATTATATTAATATTTTATATTTCTGGTGTATCACGAACGGTTTTAATGTACAAATTACTAAATCTACTAAATTATGATTTGTTACTACAGTAAAGCCACTCGCAATACCTACTGATAATATTATAATCATCGTAGTAGGACCACCCCTGTTCGAGACGGCCATTATTCTTCTCAGTTAACGTCTTTATGATTTGTTTATACCTGATAGCTAATTGTTCAAGTTAAGTAGTGTTCAGACCATCTAAACAGATGCAATACAATTCTTAAGATAATACCTAAGTTATATATAGCGTCTTTATAATTTTTACATTGCTATATTTAAGATATTATTGTAGCTTATTATGTTTGGGAAATTGTGTTTTTTGATCTTACCTAGATTATGAAATGTTTTATCATACATATATGATGTCTTTTAACTGCTTACAGATTATATTAAAAAGCGATATACATATGTTATCTATTTAATTAGTTTGTTAGGATCGCAGCAAGTGGATAGCTGTATTCTGTGCCTCCCCTTATAGGAAAATGCGTGGTTGTATGTTCGTAACTTTTGAATCATACAGAAGTCTGATTCCTGGTCAGCTACTTGATCATTCTCTCATAATAACCCAAAATTAGTAAACCATGGATCACCACAAAATTAAAAATATATTATTTTGTCACAGTGATAAACCAAGTCTAAACTGTTATTTGTTATCAACTCAATGGAAGTGTTTAGAATGTTATCGGGTGATTATCGAGTTGTTCCTAGGTTTGTAACACGAAGGGGATAAAGGGGACATCAGTTTGGAAGTTCAAATATAAGCGTGGAAAGAAAAGATGACTGTTAAGAAATATATTATTAATCATATTTTAGGAAATGATGATAATACTTTAAGAATATAGAGAAAAAAAATATTTGCTTTTTTTATTATGGAACCCGAACAATTTGGGTATTTTTTACCTTATTTAAGGCCGTGCTGTATACATTCACAATACGTCACATTTCTCTGGAAATAAAAAAATTATTTAATATTGAGCAATCATCAAAGTTGAATGTTTGTTAATTTATATATAAATATATTAAATTTATTGACAACGTAGTAAATTCGCAATTGTAAATTTGCATTTGCATCAACCTGTTTGCATTAATTGAAATCAGCAAATAGTATTAAAACATTAGTAATTATTTTTAATGCAGTAGAATAGAACGTATTATTTTGTGATTTGCTAAAAACTTATACGAATTTAGGTTATATTATAAATAATTGCTCAATACAAATAATAAATTTTCCACTAGTTTTGTGAAATAGGTACAACAATGAAAAAAAACAATTACTTGGTATAAAAGTTGATATAGAAAATATAATTCAAACATATTTTGTACTGTTTTTAATTTAATCGGAAGCGAATAAAGTTTTATTTAGGTATCTACTTCAGTCTCACTGACAATATTTTAACTATTTATTTAAAATATTAATTAATACATAGGTTCATCGTCTAGTTGTTAGAAATAAGCAATTAAATATACGTCATTGTTATAATAATAAAATATGTATATTGACTGTAGTTAAAAGTCTTATTGCGCAGTTTATAGGGAAATCGAGCATTGTTAATTATATAAATTCAACAGGATTCGAATCTCTGTAGCTAACTCATTCTAAAGTCTCTATGCTTTAACTTTTAATCTAAAATAGTTACATTAGATGTGGTAGAAAATTTTGAGTCAGTATCAGTATAGTAACAATATCGAATGGTGCAGTATATTCCTTTTTGTATTTCCGATAATACAGTATTAGTTTTCATTAAAATCGGGCTCAAGACTCCTTTGATTAATTTCGATATTCCTGTTTTGCGGTGATGCCGTCGCGTCGTCGAACTTTTGTCATGTAGGAGAATATAATACAACGGTGCGCAATGAGAACGATAAACACGTCATACAAATCTATACACTGTTGGTCTCTTGTCTGTTTATACTTATCTTATACTACCTATATCTTGGCCCGATATATGCTATCGGACTGATAGATACTTCCGAGTTGATACTATTATTTAGATTGCAAATGTTTTGTTACAGATCAGTCGCGGTCTAAATCTGTGATTCGACCGTCGCCACCAGCAAAGTACCAGTTCTTTCCCGATGGGTTGAGTACGCCGATTATCTGTGTTTGTGGTCACACCACCGACGCTGTAAGCTAAAATTTTGATCTGTTTTAACAATGTCTCTGGCATTCTTGAACCTTCTACATCTTTTTCCTACTTGTATCTTCCCCATTATCACATACGAAACGCCTCTTAAACATACATTATTCTTTGAATTCAACTTTCCACATTCACCACTTAAGTGATATTTATCCCTGCTCATAAATAACAAGGCAATCGCCTATCTATTAAAATAATTATTTTAATATGACCTTTAAATACTGAAGACAATGCACACTTTTAAATCAGATAAAATTAACCATTTATCTTAAAAGTCGTAAGTATAATTACTAGTACAATGTAATGTTTGTCTGCCTCGTTGGTACGTACCTACGAGTACGTGGATCTTTAACGTGAATAATAACTATTTTACAATTCTTAAGATGAAGTCTTCTTGACAGATTCTATGGACTGGTGGTAAACAAAAAAAAAATTGTTTCACAAAACTATACAATTAGGTGTGGTCTCACACAGTCAACGACCTCTGACGTTCACCACATGAGCAGTCACTGCAACATGCAGCTGTCACGTTTGCATCAACAATATAACGGTTACAAAGATAATATTCATAGCGGCTTTGTTATATAAATTATTTACTATTACTATCTTATATGTTGCACTCAACTAGGTACACTTATTTCGTATATTCAAAGTTTTAAGATATACATATAAAGAAAGCGCAGTAAGTCTGAGCTTAAAATTTAAACAGAAGATTACTAACTTTCGAAGCTTGTTTTGGGTAGGTTCAAAATACTGACGCCATATGAAAACATTTTATTAATTCATATAGTACTAGATAGTTCAGTCCAGAGATTTAGGGCCCTATTCTATGATGTGATATGTAATGAAACATCCTTTGTCATTCAAAGTTTTGTTACTTTCAAGTAGTATCGACTTGAACCATATGTTTATAAAATGTTTATAGATATTTTCATGTCTACCTGTATTTCCTTTAATTGCCTACAGACAATATTCAACAAAAGGGTCAATAAACTATGAATGCACCCTAAGAATGCGTTCAATGCACTATCCCGGCGCATGATATGTTTTTATAACAGGATCAGTTTTTTTGATTATGGAAGCCCCTTTTCGAACTGTCAACAATAGTGAGGTTGTCATTAAGAAAATACGTGTTTTATAATATTGAATTTCTTTGAACCTCTAATTTAATTAATAATGCTTATTATCAATTATTTATTATTTTCAACAAAATAGTTGGTCCCTCCAGATATATAGAAATAATTCTTAATTTATATTACCACTACTTACTGATGCTACTTATTGTAAAAATATAAACTGAGCCGATTTTGTGTGTTTTAATGGATGTGTATTAGACACGTATAAATATAACTTATATAAACCAGGTCTGTATCTAACACAGTTATGGAATAAACATTATTGAATTTTTTAAAGTTAACTTTTTATAAAAGCAGGATATTATTATAAACTTATACAGTTAAATGGAGTATAAAAGAATAATATACTCCACTACGATTGTTCTGTAGGACTTAGTAAAAATATTTAAATCTTTTAAATATTGTTATCTATCGAGGTGAGCAGGTTTTCTGGGACGTATATGTCAAGTATATTATTAAATTAACTTATTACTCTATTGAAAGAACGTGAAGATATTTTATCAAAATATAAATTTTATTAAAAACAGTTTTATGTATTGTCGAAGTCCCGTATTTGTAAATGTGACTTGTGATGTCTGTATGATCAATAATCTCAGGAATGTCGGTTTATTATGGTATGCGTCTACCTGTATCCTTAGCAGCAGCTGCGGTATTCCAACTCATCTTGAAATATAGCCTTTTTGGCTCAGAAGTTTTTTTTCTCGTTCTATAGATTAAACCCTTTTCTAGATTCCATTCAACTTTAATTACCTAATTGGACCTTTAGTGTGGTTTTATGATAAATATACCTAAATATTATAAAAAATATTTTATAGCATTCGCTTGGTTTTACTTTTAAATTTTCGATTATCTCTTTTTATATTAGATAATTTGTTAGCCATCGAATATTTTTAATATTTTAAGGTTTCGGATATTTCCAAATTAAAGTCAAACCGTGTATTATTTTTCTATCTTAAAAAAGACTGGTATATCTTCATCTAGGTCAAGTTAAGCTTCTTTCTAGATCAGCAGACTTTTTAAATATTAAATAATGTTTGCAGATATCTATTATATATTTAAAATGTAGTTTTGTCATTAAAAAATCACATGACTTTCTTTTATACTAAATATCGAGGCTGATTACTACCAGCATTTGTTCTGGCTCTGAGCTACATTGTTACTTTCACCCGAAACTCCATTCGCGACGACCATAAATTATTACAATATTACCTTTCCCCTATTGGTGAGAAATTTAACCATAAAGAATTGGAGGTAGTGTATATGCATATGCCAGATTTTTATCCGTAGTCTTAGAAAGAAATTTAAGTTCGCCGCAAAGTAAATAATGATCTATTTTGTACTTGGATTAATATGATCAACCTATCTACATAATATATAAATAAAATTAAACTGCCTGTGTGATACATATCATAGAAATCGCATGTACGTAAATTCAATTAAATTATAGAAAAATATTATAAAAGGGCAATAGAACACAAAAAGTATATTTTGATTTTCCAAAATGATATAATTTGATGATGAAAGTGGTTGTCAAATTTGACTTGAATTCGCGGATAAAAGTTAGTATTAAATTACTTTTAATAAATACAAGAGGATTTGCGGTACTAATAACGAAAACATAATATTAAAAAATCTTGTCTGTCCATTGTGCGTTCCGGGTAATCTCCGAAACTGCCGCAGCGATATACGAAACATTCATTGGCAGATAACTTATATTGAATAGTATAGGCTACTTCTATGAACAGTTTAAAAAAGTAATTAGGGTTCTGCACTTACACATAATAGCCTATAAAACACTGTCGACAAGTGTTTGAATTTGTACGGTTTCTTTTGTCTCTTATAATAATTTATTTACCACGGGACACTATTTGACTCTCAGGAAAAGCATAGAAAGAGATCGAAGTAAGTAAACCAATAAAACTATGTTGCATTTCTAGTGCAAAGGTCAGAAAACATAACTGCACTTTATGACGAACGTCAGTGCAATAAGTGCAAATACCGTAAGCAATCTCGTAGTTATCTGCTACTAGAAATAGTTCTCGCTACTCAGACTACCAATGATTTCAGTTGATTTATTGGTTCATTTTCTATTGACGCAATAAGGAGGTAATATTGGTTTACATGTATTTGCAAAAACTTGTATTTTGCTATATATGCGCGAAAGAAATCAGGATACTTAAATATTATTACGTACTTTCAAGGTATTTTTGTATATTTACTCATTATGACGTGTCTATCTCAATACTTTGATACAATTTAATACGATGTTATATAATTTACAAACAACAATTCCAGTTTTACTTGATTTACAGAGACGTTGCTATGTGTTCTGTTTTGTATGGTTTATGTGGATTTTTTAACGTTTATTCAGCATTTACATGATATTAAATATTATAAATCAAATATTAAATAATTGTATAAAAGTAATCCAATTGAGTAGGAAGTGTTTTGTAGGCTTCTTATAAATTTCAGTTCCTTCGCTTCATAAGGGATGACCACTTCATTGAGATACAATAACTTTTACTGAAAGGACGTACTTACTTGAAGTTAGGATATACGACTATATGAAAATTATAAATCATATTATTTTAATAAGAAATGTTTCGAAAAATGGTTTATACGTTATTTGTTCAGCTAATTTCGGGATGAACGTTATGCTTGTATTTTGTTTAGTACAAGTACATTGAATTTTATTTGACTCGTTAATATTGATAACACTTTGTGTGAAAAAGGATGATGAAAAACATTTCCAGCAAGACTTTTTCGAATAGAAATAGATGTGATTTACAAATTATGTTATTTATATTCGATTGCGAATTCGTCAATAATATATCACCGGAGATAAATAAAATGAGGCACGTGCTCGTCAAAAATATGTTTTACAAGAACATCATCATAAAATTCGTAAAAGCAAATGCTCTGGCTCCAGTCAGTATTGATTTACTTGAGAAATGTTTACGTATTTGGCGGACGTCCTTTTGAAATTTCATATTCGATAGATATGATAATATTAACTGGCGAATCTTGTTAAATTTATGTTAGCTGCAGATGAAACATTTAGTGCTACGTGTGCTACTGAAGTGTAAGAAATCTCTACATTTAAAAGTTAGATTATATTGATCATTTGCTTTAACATTTTTTTTTATTTATACAATAAAAATTGATATTGATTATCCAATAAAAGTGCAGAAGGTTTCCATCAGTTTACATTCCATTGTGTTATTTATATCACAGGTAAGAGAACCTTCAAAATTTTTAAGCTGACAACATAATTTTTAAGTGGCATTAGCGTATTATTTATTCGTTATAAAAATAGATATATATCTATGTTGAACGGTCCTGGCCTCTGTAGAATTTCCAACATCCACTTAAATATCGGAATGGTAATGTAACTAAGATAAATAAGACAATATAACATTGTTCCTTTAGAAGTAGTTGCGTAAATCTTAAGGCATTGTATAATTAAAGAAAAGTATGAAGTATTGTAGTAAATCATAGCTTCATATTATAAATGCAAAAGTGAATGTTTCTCCAATTTGCCGTCGAGGTAGCTATTTTGATGAATTTTAATACAAGGATAGGTAGGAGCCTGAAGACAGTTGTAGGTTATTTATTTTTCTTACCTGCATGAAAACGCATATTACCAGTAGATTTTGTATTAATTAGAATTTGATGACATAAAAGAAATGTAGGCGTCGGTAATATGACCTTTGGCCTAGTTACTATGTCGCTAACACTCCGACGGTGTCATAAAGCGACTCCGATTACCTGTAGGGGTCAATGATAAATGTAATCTCTACACGCGTAGATTACGTATCGAAAGGTGAGCTTAACTTAAATTATATATTTTGCTTTTAACGTAATTTAGGCGGATTGTGCTTGATAAATATGGATATAATCGATATTTGGTAAGTTAATCTTTGAAGTTTTTGTACATCACTGATGGAAGACCATCAAGGATGTACAGCTTTTGGCTTTAAACTATATTCTATGACTATTAATAAATAAGTCCTGCGTAAATTATTAAAATTTACTCTGTGGTTAAATTATGAAATAATAATATTACCTTATTGTATTTAACGTATTCCTTATCTTACTACAATTGTACGATAGGGCACGTATAAAAGCCTTTTAATATTATATATTTAGAAATTCTATGCATAAATTAATAATATGGAAGAAAACAGCATATTTTTCGCAAGATATCTATTGAATTAAACAGAAAATTTCCTTGCTTTTAGGTGCGCTAAAACTTAATAGAACATAGTAAATAACTTACAAAATATAAAAGAAAGCTATTTATTTCAAAATATTTTTACGTTATGTTTTCAATGTAGCCTTCAAATCCTTATAAACCGGTCAAAATAATATTTACTTACATCGTAGACGAAAACAACCGCCTTAAAATATAATTTACAGCGTAAGTACGATTCGTGAACATCCTAAATTAAAGGCGTTTTTAAACCAACGTACTTCTTGGCGAAATACCAAGAAGTTACAGAATTTGATCTTACATTATTTATAATATGCAAAATTTAAAAATGTATCTGAAGTATAATATAATTTCGAATACACACTTATTTAAAATAAGTGTGGAATTTCTGTTATCAAATACATTGTAATAGATTTTCTTATAGAACATTGTCCTTCGCGGCTCTACATTATTTATAGATACGGAAGATGTATATTATTACAGCGCTTAAAACAGAGGCCTTTTTATTATAAGTAGCTTTTTATGGTAGATTTAGTGGTATAATTTAAACAAATAGTTTAACTACACACAAGAATTAAATGCGATCTTGTATTTTTCAACTTAAACGTCCCTTTCAGTATCTTTTTATATAAATGAAGCCGACTATGACTATAATACTTGATATATACCAGGATAAATTACTTACATAAATATTTATTGTGGCTTTAAAATTGAACACAATTCTTTCATTAAGGATAATTTAAGTGAAACCCTATCAAATGTTTTACATTTTAGAAATATTATATAGTTTTTTCCCCAAGATGTTGAATGTTACCTATTAGAATTAGCACCGTATCATACAATCCTTTTAATTTGCGGATAAAAATGACATTATCCATTTGCGGTATAAAAGAGTGTTTAGATTTTACTAAGATCTTTATGTACGTGCCGCTCCACGTGTAACGATATTATAATTTGATATCAGTTATGGGCTTTTGTGCTTCTTGGCAATAGTTCATGTGTAAAGTCCGGTCTAGGCTGGCCGTGTTTTATAGAGTGATTACTAACAAGAGGTCGTGAAAAATGTAGACTATGCAAATGATAATTCATTTCGACAATTACGAGGGAAATAAAGCGGTAAATTTTAAATAATTTCCATATTTTATCGGTACGTACTACTTTATTACAAAAATTTTTATGCATTTTGTAATAGTAAAACTTTTAAATTATTCCATTTAATAATAACATATTAGATTGTTTATTTAATATTTTTTTACACAATTCTGCTACCAGGTTATACTTGCTCTAAAGCTCCTAGCTTGTCGAAACAATATTTCGTTTATTAAAATTATAATTTTAGTAATGAAAAAAAGGGTTTTGCAACAATTTTTAGTCTTGATATGTATCTACTACTACTACTTGTATATTTGTTTGCAGTGAAAAGATCCCGTGGTATTGTATAAGTATACAGTGACATAGGTAAAGATAAAACGGAGCTCAAATCTTAAACATCAGAGTATCTTTTATTGATACTGTGATAAGACTGTCATCCGACTACTGAAGTTTACTTGTTAGTTAGTGTTAACAAGAGCATCAGAACAAAACATATTATTTTGTGATGTACAATACATTTCTAGTATACTAAGTGTTCAGTGAATTCGTGCATAGAATAAATAAGACAATTAAACGAAAACGTATGTGTCCATTAAGAGACCCTGTTTGGAAGTATAACTTTGTTTCGATTAAGGTGTGTTTTAAAGTATCAAAACAATAAGTGGATTTATTTAATATATAGTATGTTGTATTATTTATAAAACAATAATATTATTCTTTGAGTTCAATCGCATTACGCTCTTTTTAATTCATGTTTAGTCGCCTAAGGTAAATTATTAATCTAGTACTGGTCTTTATATTTTTTACAATGTAAGAAAAAGGCGGTAAAATGTAGCAGTGTTTAATTTTAATTATATAATTTTGAGGTTGAATAAATAAATAGTAAGATTTTTATACTCGCGTACACAAATAGTGATAATATTTCTCATTCGTAATCAAATGAAACCTTTCAATTTTTAATAACGCTGTGGATGTTTTAAATAAGATGATAGAATGGGTGGCTTATAAATTATTACATTTTGTTTCAGGGTTAATAGGAAAAATAAAAAATTAAAGTGTGAAAAAGCACAAAAACATCACAATAACATCCAATGCGGGATACATGTTCGGAGGAGAGAAGAAACCGTGAAAACGTCAAACAACATCTTTGATGGTCACTCTCCTAGTAAAGAAAATTATCTACACGCTCTGTCACTTCATTATTATTAAGTTCCTAAACATCTTCTTCATTTTATAATTTTATTTATTATATATAAAAATGACAAAAATATTAAAAGTAGTTGGTGCCTCTTGGCTGCAGACGAAAATAAGTTCTTATATACTTGGTTTCTTGGGGATTCTGGCAATACTGGCTCTCTTCGCTGGACAAATTGAAAGGTGAGTTAATGCGTGGCCAAAATAATATATTTTTTAAAAGTTAAAAAAAAAATATTTATTAAAAGGCACTTTAACGAAAATTTAACTTTTACTGTATCTGATTGATGAGTAACCTATGAATAAACATGTATCTTAATAGTTTTAAAGACCAAAACTTCAAAAGAAATATATATTTAAATTATTACGACGTAGGGTCACGCTATGTGTGATGAAAGTAAACAGGATAGACAATAATAAATAAAATTTGATCATTGATAAGTTTTCAGTTTTCTCAATATAACACTTTTTAGAACATATCGAACCACGCAAAATATCGACAGATTTATTTAACGTAAGATTAATGCCGATGACGTTGTACAATGGATGAACTGTTTGTTCAAAATTGTTATCATATAGCTAAGTATATTGTACATAATATACACTTACGTGAATATACACTGATGGATTAAGAAGTCTGAACTAAATATAATTAAATCATATAAAGTACCCTTTTGGAAAGTTACTAATAATCCATATTTTATTTCGATATAGGTAAAGAGCTTCTGTGATTTAAATCACCATTGGGAACATCGTATGAAAGATTAATTTGTCTTAACCATAGTTTATATATGATAATAATTATTTAATTATACATAACAGTTTTTTTAAATAACGTAATGTTAAAATTCACCTCAGAGTAATGGAATTTCGTACGCGTCTTTTATCAAATCTTGTCTTATTACATGACTAAAAAGATATAGCAAGAAATAAAATAAATAAAGTTCAAAACATCATTTAACGTATTGTTCTTTAAATGACTTAGTAGGTGATATGATATGTTTTACAGAATTCAAGAAGACGGAAACTACACTGCTACTGTATTTTATTCAGAAAAAACGGGATATAGCATCGAATTTTGGGGGCAAAGTAATAACCTTAACGATATTCCTAAAGGCGTAGCCCGAGCTTATTTTAGAGAAGACATTGGTACCACCGGGTAAGTAATAATGACGGATGATTTAATGATTGCAGATACTGTTGTATTCAACGACCATAGTTTGTTCGTTCTAGTGATGTGATTAAGGCTAATAATGTGAACATTCATTTTGTTTTTGTTCTAAATAAATATAGACGAGCCTTTATTCATTTTCAGTTGGTCTTTACTTGAGGTGGAAACTAACAGCTCATACCCCGATGAGGTCCAGGCGTATGCTGCAGGCATTGTGGAAGGGGCACTAACTTGGTATCTGATTCATACACATCTTGAGAATACCATCCGAATCAAATGTAAAGACCGACCTATAGAGAGACAATGCGACAAGCTCAGGGATGCCCTTGATAAGTCTGCAAATATCTGGAAAAGTTACGCCGCGGTTAGGGGCGCTTCTGATCCTTTTTGGCATCATGTAAGTACTTATTTCTTGATTGTAGGTTGTATTTTGTTTATTTTTTTGATGAGTCGTTTCCATGTGAAAATGCACAGTCTATATCCATGTATAGACATTTATGTTTGAGTAGAAACTAATAAATCCTTTTACAAATATAAGGAATAACATTGCTTACCTCAGCGCTTTTTTAATAGGTATCATTATACTACACTCAAATTAGAGGTATCTATACTGGTTGGAACCATGGAATGGAGCGTAGTCAAAAAGAATACGAAATCGATATATCCGATCTTTACTGGTTAAACTCCATCTCAGAAGTTACTGAAATACAAGAGAAACTCAACATTTCATTAGAAGACCCATCAGTAAGCATGCTGCCCGGATTATCGAGTGCTTTTATCAAAATAGTTAATGATTCTGAGGATGAAACAGTTAAAAAACTTTTTATGGCTCAAAGTGCAGCGGGGAGGTAACTATTATAAATATTTTTTTTATTCCAGTCTCGTTAGACACGTCTTCTAGAATCTTAACGCTGTAGTAATAATAGAAACTAGGAGGTGTGTTTGAGTTCGTTTTAATATTGAGAGTAGTTGGAAGTATTGTTTATTTAAACTATTACTTTTGTTGTAGTTATTCATCAATGAGACGTATAATGAAAAGATACAAGCTAAATTATCACATAATGTCCAAAGATACTACCCTTGCCCCTGGAAACACGTTGGACTTTTCAAGCTATCCAGGATCGGTTACGAGCCAAGATGAATTCTACGTCATTAAAGGAATCAATCACAGAATGGCGATTGCGGGCACCACGATCAAGAACTATAATAATAAGCTATGGAAGGATGTTAACATAACGGAACAAGTGAGTTGTTGTATCGCTTCCTGTTGAGAGCATAATATTTTACATTAATTGTGAATAAGTTGAAGCTGTTTAAAGTATCTTCTTAAATATGTACTTAATTAAAATATAATGAAGTGAAGCATGAGACTAAATAGTTTCAGATTTCTTTTAATTTAATAAAATTCAATTGATTGGGAGGACGATGTAAAATCTCTAACGTATGAGGAGGAAAAACAATTGCCAGCTTAATACTTCACCTTCAGAGATAGATGGTTAAGAGTCGACAGACTATAAAGACATAGAAATTAGTCAATTATATTCCTATTCTAATTATTGTAATTGCATAAACTAACTTAAGTCTCTTCTTTTAGGTACCTATAGGTCCTCGAATTTCGGCAGCCAATCACCTCGCCACGAATGTTAGCTCTTGGAGTCACATACTAGCTGCCAGTAACTCTGGTACTGCATGCAAACAATGGCTTGCTTTAGACTATGATAAATTTGATCACTTACACAATGTATTGGAAACTACAGAGGCGCCAAACCAAAAGGAAATTGTCACTGAGACAATCAGCAAGTAAGGCCCCTTCACCATTATATAAAACTAAATTGTAGTAAAAGAAACAAGAACTACAAACTAGAAAAAGTGACATCCTATCAGGAACCTTATGGTATTGGGCGGTGCATGCAATCACTCAATTAAATAATAAAACTAAAAAGATATATATTTATATATAAGTGTGTAAATAAAAGATATAAATAATAATACTATAATTTGTATCTCTGTTCCTTTAGGTCTTGCTGACTGGGACAGTAAATATTGTAGCGATACTTTTTAAATTAAAAAACAATCTTTATGTAACGTAAATAAGTTAGCTAATAGCTTATATTTGTTTATAGCGATACTAAGCACACAGTGGTACACCGCCCCGGTAAGGGACACACAAAAGGTCTGTTTTGGCTAATAGAGCAGGTTCCTGGACGTACCCATTCGGCAGATCTTTCAGAAGTGCTGTTAGAAAAAACTTACTGGGCTACATACGGATTGCCTCACTTTAACGTAAGTGATCAATATGATCACACTAATTTGTATGTTTTGTAATTGTATGTCCTATGTACAATAATAGTTCGGGATCCCTGGACCATTTTTGAATTTGTATACTATCAAGCTGAATCTTCGTAGCTAACAGAGGTAGCAAGGACACCTACCTACCTCCACCTCTGTTAGCTACCATAATCGAGAAATTTCGGACAAGTAATTTTTGGGCGAAACTCATCGAAACGAAACTATTCACGAAGATTCAGCTTGATAGTAATTAAATTCCTAAATGGTCCAGGAATCCCGGACTATAACCAATTAAATCCTATTTTTAAAAGACGTAAGATAATCTTTTGTTGAAGTTTTTAAATAAGTGTTTTAACTATATCATTCACAATTTTCAGGACATAGCTGAAATCACTCACATTTCCAAAATGGAAAAAAGTTACGGGAAAATTTTCTCCGAGTTGGAATCGCCCAGAGCAGTTATATTTAAAAAAGGTTTCAAAAACGCTACGTCTTTAGAAAGTATTATTAAACTAATGAGAATAAATAATATAACTGCTAAAAACGTATCCAGCGACGATATTTGTGAAGATAAGAAATGTCTTTATAAGGAACTAGGTTATTTAGTACCTGGAGTAAGAGGGGATTTAGTTGAAAATTTCAAGCAAGCTTATGGAATCATAGATACAAAAGTCGTCAGCGGTAAGAAAACATATTTAGTACTAGTCACCACAAATATATTGCTTATTTATTGTCTACATTTTTTGATTTTCTTACAATCTCTGACAATTATGTATAATAAAATGATTGTTTTTTTTAAGTTTTAGTACTATAAAATATTTGTTATAGGAATTACAAACGACGATACTTTGCAATTGATTGCCGTGTCGAGCCCACCATTTACTGAACAAAACAACACTCAGATACCAATCAACAAGGGTAACGTTGCATCCACTTATACAAACAAATTTGATGATGTGCCCGTGCTTAATGGAATCGAAATAAGAAACCTCGTAAAGCAGAGACGTCAAGAAGAAGAAGAAGAAACTATCAAATTTCTTAATAAAAATGTCGTCAAACCATTCCAATGGTCCGAAAGCGATTTCACAAATATCGCCCACGAAGGTTTACCTGATGTCTGGAACTTTGGACCTTTTGTTCCCAATTGGTCATGGTGAATCTCCTCTTTAAAAAAACTTATAATAACTATCTGTTAAATTTTTTTTCATTAAAGTAAACTCTTTCAGAAGTAAATTAAGTAGGTATGTAAAATCCGTCCAAATCTTTCCTATTATCTATTATAATTTCTCTTAATGCTACTCAAAAATTTGAATACAATTATATTTATTAGTGTTGTCTTTCTTCATTTTTCATTAATTGTTATCGTCATTTTATGTTAGTTTAAATAATTTTATTTCTATGTTGCGAGAATGTATCAGGTACATTAAGTAATAATTTATCATGTGTAGTTTGTCTTATTATCTGTGTCTGTCCCATTATGTTTTGTAAATTTTAAAGTCTTACTGTATTTTAAAAGAATTGTAATATGGAATACCAATAAAAATGAAGTGACTGAAATTGTGAAACTAGATGTTTCAAAATATATGTTTTATAATATTTTCTGGATATTTATTTCCATTCCTTTTAAGTCCCTCAAGCTAATCTATTGTATAAACCAAAATAAAAACCTATAAGTGTAACTACTGTTATATACAATATACAGTAATACAAATTCCGTGACAAAATTTACTAGAAGACTAGAAGTTAGCGATTCAGTCCATTTATGGTGTTTTTATCTATTCATTTATATATTTTAATCTGTCAATCGCTAAGTTAATAGTAATATTACTATTAAATTATATTAAAAAGTGTATTATCTAGTTTTTTTTCCTCATTTAGTAGTTTTTTTATGATAGTCTCATGTTTTATTCACTTTAAATTGCACTCTGATGCTACTCCAGCGCCACTCTATTTTTTTGTATTTGACCTTCCACTTTAACGTTGATTAATCTGTGGCAACTACAGAGTACATTGGATATTGGCTTCACGTCAGTCGTCAAACTAAATTTAATAGTTTTGTTTATTTAAGCGTATTATTAATGCCAGTTTAGGCTATTTCCGAAATCGATTACTTTATTTAACTATTCCTCATTTTTTAACAATAAACAAATATATTATATATTTTTGCTTTCAATAATAAAGTATGGATTTCCTCTTCAAAAAACCACCGACTGTTAAAGGTAAAAATCAAAATAGTACTTGTTTTATTTAGTATTTATTAAGTATATCATGCTATTGAAATGACTTTCAGAACAGCAAAGACAAAATGATCGTGAACTGCGTAAGGCAAGCAGAGATTTGGAAAGGGATAAAGCAGCTCTTGAAAGAGAAGAAAAGAAATTGGTAAGACTCCATACTAGCATTAAAAAACCAAAGACTACGTATTAAGAACCGTGTCAATTTATGTTTTGTAATAATTTTAAGTTTATTATTTAATAGATATCTTTTAGCAATATTTCTAATTTTACATCTCTAAGTTAATGGTGTGACTCATTTGTATTAGTCAAACTTCCATGCATAAAAACTTTCTTTTAGTAACACTTTCATGAGATGATAAACTTCTTTTTAGGAGATGGAAATAAAGAAGCTAGCGAAGGAAGGTAACAATGCTGGTTGTAAAATTTTAGCTAAACAACTTGTTCAATTAAGGAATCAAAAGACAAGAATATACTCTGCGAATAGCAAAGTAAGTACAGTATTAGATATTTTGTTAAATTCCAGGTAGATTTTTGTCCATCAGTTCAATTACAATATTATCATTATTGTGCTTTTTTTAAACAGGTTTGCATTAATAATGTCTATGTCAATTAAAATACTATTATGTGAAAGTAATTATGTCCATGTTTTTCTTTAGATATCAAGTGTACAAATTCACAATAAAGCCATGGGGGCAAACATTGCAATTGCGGGTGCTATGGGAACCACAGCTAAGACAATGGGCAATATGAATAAGGTCATGAATCCACAGCAAATAGCCAAAGATATGGAAGCATTCAAATATGCCAATGCTAAAATGGATATGACAGGTGAAATGAGTATGTGAATGTTTTTACTAATTCCTAACAGCAATCATAGTAACCTATACTTTTGTACACTCATGTTCAATAAAATTAACCAATCTACCTTTTATCAGAATGGTCAACCAAAAAAATAAACTTTAAAGCTTCAACAATTTTTGGATATATTTTTAGTTTTCTGCATCATATTTTAAGTCATGATTAAGTTTTAAAACTCTCAATTTTAAAATAAATTGTTTTAGTTTCAGAGACTTTAGATGATATTATGAATGAATCAGATGATGAACAAGAAACTGAAGGAATTATTAACCAAGTGTTAGATGAAATTGGTATTGAAGTCAGTGGAAAGGTATAATATTAAAGATTCTATATATAAAATAATGCTTGGTAATTAATTGTAAGGCAGTGTTGATGTTCTCAAGAAAATATGTATAACTGAGGTTGTTTGGTTCATGCACCTGGCCATATGCTAAGAAAACACCTACTTAAGGGACTTTAATCTAAATTACTAAGTATTGTGAAGCTTTAAGAAAAATTTTACTCTTGTTTACCTATTTATCTTAAAAAAATTTAAAGTTATACCTTATATATTGTTTGTCTATGACAAAACATGTGTTACCAAAGAGGTTTGCTTACGAAAGATTAAATAAGTGTTTTAATTGTTAAGTCAAGTCTCTTTCCATAACATGACATGATGATGATGTACATAAGTGTTATTTCTATTATATGTTATTTTTTCCGATTACTGTCATAATGCAAAAAAAAATAATATATTCTTTTTTTCTTCTAGATGGCAAATGCTCCTTCAGTATCAAGGAACAAACTTGGAGAATCAACAGCCGATGCAGACAAAGAAATTATGGCGCAGCTTGCTAAACTTAAATCAACCTAATATTTATTTAAACATTTTAGTATTTGGTTGTTATAAATTTAGTTAATATACACCAAAATATATTCTATTATTATGATATTAATAACTGTTACAAAAAATCTATTACAATTGACAGAAAATAAAGGAAGAAATTGATTAGATGAATTGGGAAACTAAAGCATGCTTTCATAAGGTTGTGTAACAATAAGTACAACTAATGCGGCAATTAGTAATACTTATAGGAGATTCCGATCACTTTATCTCTAATGATTATATTTTATTTTATTACAAATATCCATTTCTGAAAGTCAAAGAAGTGTGTTGAAATTGAAATACTGTCCAAGTACTAATCATCTTTCATACATATAAATGAACAAATTGTCCGTGAACTTCTGACATTTTCTCTCTAACACTTAAGCAATAGTTAATATGAATACAAATAAATTTATTATATTTATAAAAATAATGTTTTAATATTAGACAGTTAAATGGTTTTTTTTTATTTGACACTAAATAAATACATTTATTATTGTTTCATCTTTAAATTTGTGTGATTTCGAACAGGAGATTTTAGAAGTTTACGACGAAATGTCCGTTTTCGTTTAAGTTTATGACTTTCAGAATTTAAAAAAATAGGTCAACAGTATCATCATTCAATAATTAATCATGTGTAGCTAACCTAGCATTAAGTGAGAACATGACTCAAATGTTATGAAGAACATCAAGTACTGGACTACTATTTAGATTGCAATTATGTAACACCTTTCTCTCCTTAAAACAGAATGGCTTATAAGTTAGTTATCCAAGAAATATTTCTTATAGAAATTCGCTCACAATAATATCGAGCAAGTTGTACAAATTTCTTTTTCAGAATACTTATATTTTTCCTATAATCACCTGAGTTGCATCCTGATGCTTTATTATTCTATTTTATGACTTGTTATCAGCGACTTCGCCCGTGGTGATAAAAAAATAGGACTTTCGGAAATAAAACATTGCCTTGATAGTTTAATTGTGTTGATAGTTTAAACATCCCAAAATATAGTAAATATATTCTTATATCTCGGCACTAGCTATAAGTTTTTGTTGCATAATTAATCTTATGTACTAAGTATATATGTTACTAAAATAACATTAAGGTTTATTTTATTTTTGGTAAAAGCATATACAGTCTGTGATACGTTGGTAATAAATCATGAATTTGAAAATCCAGTCTGTGTTTTCCATATTCCATCCTGGTTGAGGTAATAAATGGAATTGACTGTTTTTTTAATGTACGTTACACTATTCGAATTATAATTTATTTTATTTAAATACGTCTAAAATGTTGATTATTAAATAAATATGTATATAAATGAAATTGATACCCGCTTCATGTTTGCGAGATTTAATAACATTTTTCTATTATAGTGACGAAAAGTTTTTGTAATACTATATTAAACAATAAACATACCTACTTTACGTATTGCATCCTGAATAATTTTCATGAAAATCGTTTGTTTTTCGTCAAATTATATGCCTTGGTAATATGTAATTTATATTGAGAAATGTAAACAGTTTCAAGGGCTTGATCTGTTTTAAATGCAAGGCATGACGATCATTTGCTTTAAATTTTAATGAACCCTCACCTCAAATTTACAGTTTATGTTTACACTCTAACTTCTTTGAAAACTAGCTTTTAACAACGTCCATTAATCTATTCTGTCATTTTGTTGGCTTTATAAGTACATAGTTCTGAAATAATCGTCATTGAACTAAGCGACGTTCCTTTCAATAGAACAGTATTGCTTAAATAAATAGTACTTACCCAGCTAAATTCATTTAAAGTCATGATGATACCAGATCACCTGTTTGACGAAGGAATAAATAATTCTTTGTTACAAAATGAAATGAAATACGTTAATAGAAATCGAGATATTTACGAAAAATCTCCAAAAGATATTGTAAGTAATTTTAAAGCATATTATAACAGCTTTTATGAACATAAAAGTGATTTGATCGACTGCCCAGAAAATTTATGACACGTTTATATATGTCTATACTTCAGAAATACATAAAGTATAGATGTTTTTGAGCGCAAAGGTACAAAAACATAATATTCATACATTGTCTTACCGCTTTAAGATATTATATTCGGTTTTTAGTGTTGAAATAATTTTAAAAAAGCTAGTATAGTTTAGTGAAGTACTATTTTTATATATCTAATTTAAAAATAAATATTAAGTTCCCTATTTCACTCTTTCCTATATTTTTATCACTTTGTAGTTTATTCATCAGCCTCAATACATTTGTACCGCTTTTAGGCCTGAAAACCTAATAAGTATATGGATTAATTACTTCTACATTTATAATATCAATACGTATATATACTTATATGTTGCAACAATATATCAAATTAAATATAGATTCCTAGTTATATATGTCTTTTATTAGGAACGTGCAAAACGCAATATGCTGTCATCCCAAGACTCGGAGACTTGTGAGGTCCACGATCAGTTCTACAGAGATCATAAGCTGTTGTTGGTTTTATTTAGAGTACTCGCTGTTATGCCTATTACTCGCTCACGACCCGGTAAGAATACATGTTAGATTTTAGTAGAAATATTATAAATAAATATGTAAAAAATGTAACTTGATCGAACTAACAGAAAATATTTTGTAATATGTTTAATGGTATTCAGTTTCGATGATCTTGCCAAAATATTATATATACAGTACTATACTATACTACTCTCTAAGCAAAACTTAAGCAAAGCTAACGAATATATTTTAGCAATTTAAATGAAAGCAGGTGAACTTTGAGGTCATAAATACATAATTTACATCATATGTGTTCCTTCAGAACGCCGCGTGGGGTTGCCCATTGTCATCGTACGTTCGTTAAAGCAATAGACTCTCTTACAAATGGAATATGTTAGAATTAAGGATGAATACAAATAAATAATTGGATTTAACACAAACAGGGTTTACCCTCGACGTCGGAAATTTGTCAATGTAATCAGAGTTAGCCGCGAACCCTGTATAATCGTTAAAACGGTTATATGAAAACATTATTTTACAATTCAAAAACAAAATCAAATAAAAAGGGCACATTTATGGCGTTCTGTTATTTATTAGCAAGCCCAAAATTTAAATACTAATTGAAATATGATAAATTTTCAATTAGCTTTAAGAAATTGAGGTACGACAAAAGAGAATTTGTCATTTAACTACGAATCTATAAGTTTTGTTCGTTTTACATAGATTTTAATTAATTTATTAATTGTTTTTTGTTGTACTCTCCTTAATTTTAATGTTAATATAGGTAGAGTTTCATTTACAATATTACACAGAACATATAACAGCAAAACCAAATCTGTGTATTAATCGAGCTCTCTTTATTGTAGCATTAAACAGAATGGAAATTTAATTACACTCGATCAGTACATAGGTAGGTGTATAACGTCGGTATTTTTTATTTAAATTAAGAACTAACAATATGAATATCATTTTTTATTTTTATAGGCAACTTTTCCCATTTTCCTTTTCAGACGCACGTTCTTAAAATCTTTAGAAGTATTAAATAAATTACATTCATTTTCATGTTTTGCGCTTAGCTAGTCAATCTAGTTTTGAAAAAAAAATTTTAATTTAATGTAAAATTATCAAGTTTTAGATCCCTGTCAAAAAGAAGTGTGATCTCAGTTTAAAGTGTATGTTTGTAGCTTCGTAGATCCTTAACTTTTGAAACTATTTTGATGCGTAATTTTCTTTAAACGGGCGTGATCAAAATAATCGTCATCTATGAAGATCTGTTGGAACCTATCTTCATTTGTCGTTGAAGTTGACTTAGTATTATTTAAAATTATTAGCGGTTTTTCTTAAAGACAACTAGACAGCTATAAATGTTGATTTTGGTAAGTCAATAATAGATGTAGGCTATAGTACTCTTTACAGGCACAATTACGTTTAGCTGGAAGTCGAAAGCTACAGCTTATGCAATATGCTTTTACATAATAACAACTGTTGTTGTATTATTTGTCGGCTATGAGAGATTACTGATATTGCGATCTATCAAGAAGTTTGATGATTATATTTATGCTGTCCTCTTCGTTGCATTTCTTGTGCCACATTTTTGGATACCTTTTGTCGGGTGGGGCGTCGCTAATCAAGTAGCTATATATAAAACAAGTTGGGGAAAATTCCAAGTAAGTAAAATGTTTATGTGATATTTGTCTATAAGAATTCCTGTTTACTCTTTATTTTTAGTCTAGTATATATAAGAACGTTTATATTTTTGGAATAAACTTAAATTATATTATTGTTAAAGTCTGTAGAAAACAGGTAACTACTAAATATAAAGACATTTTTTTTTTGTTCCATATATTTAATCCGATTTACTTTTTATATAACGATGATAAATAAACATGAGCAAAAATATTCTAATCTTACCTTGTATTCTATTTTTACCTGATTTTGCCTTATCAGACCCACCCAAGCTTACAAAATCACAGACAGATAATATATCTCCACTAATACAATTGCCTAGAGGTTTGGGTAACGTCACTATTAAATTTGAAAACTTATATTAGAAATGGCGACAGTGGGGTTGTATAGATATTATTAATAATGAAACTTCCTTTGTGTATAAACTATCTTAATATACAAATAAAATGGTATCAAATTCACGCTTTAGGCACCTTCAGGTCTTGCGGTCGTGTATTGTAAGCATAGACAGCATAACTAGGGAATTTGATTAAAGGAGATTGTATTCACAGAATCTCAGAAACATGTCCTCTATTAATTATTATTTTACTTATTCTAGGTGAGATATTATCGAGTTACAGGGGAGAATCTTCAATTCCCGAATTTGAAGACATCTATTGTAATAATTAGTGTAGGATGCTTGTTATTGGCGGTTTGTTTTCTTCTAAGTCTGTGTGCGTTGTTAGAAGGTTTTCTATTAAGGCATACGACTGCTTACTATCATATTATAACAATGATCAATATGAACTGCGCTCTTTGGTATATCAATTGTAGAGGAATAAAGATCGCGTCTCAAAGCCTTTCTGAATGTTTTCGAAGGGTAAATTTGATTTTTTGTATTTATATACCTATGTTGTGAAGTATCGCCTATAGCATTCGTATTATTATAACCAAAATTTCATAAACAATACCTAACAAAAAAAACCAAAGATAAAAACTTGTTTTATCTGAGTTAGAAATGAATAAAACAATTGACAATAGAATTGGTACACTGTAAAAATAATTTCCTTTGTCCGTTTCCGATAACAAAACACTGCTTATTGGAAACATGCAAATGCTTCACAATACGATTAAAATGATGCGTTTATCTAAACGTAACATGTATAAACGCTTTATGCAGTAATGCAAATTTTCTATTTCATTTGATAATTTCTTTTTGAAACTGTATTTATATCTGGAAACGAAACTAAAAGTGACCGACAATAGTACATTTTGCCATATTACATATTTAATATACCTAATATCTATCGCTTTGTTGGACACTTACAAAAAATACGTGCTACTTCTTATAGTACCCTCGTCAGGTAAGCTTACATTCTATGTAAATATGTAAAAATATGACTTTAACGAGAACCCTGTTTTGTTAAAGAAATTTTCTAACATAATTCGCCGTTTTATTTAGATCGCATTTTTGAAGTATTATACAGCATTTATAATGTACAAGATACTGATTTATTATTTTATTCTTAAAATAATCATAAAACCTTAAACGAAAAGAATAATTCAAAATCATTATCATTTTATCACATTCAGTATCATTGTAATATTAATGACGGAAAAGATATTTTTATCTTTCCTTAATAAAAATAATATCTTTAAATTTTTATATATTTTCAGGACGTCAGCATAGAATGCACAGCTCAATTGATAGCCAGCTATCGCTTTCTGTGGCTTAATTTGTCTGAACTTTTGCAATCCCTTGGCAATGCTTACGCTCGAACATATTCTACTTATTGTCTTTTTATGTAAGCTGCTGCTCCTATTACAATCCTGTAACAAATTAATATACACGTACGAATGGTCTTTATTCATAAGTAATTAATATAATTAACCAAAAGTTAAAAAAAGACTACTGTTATTTGCGATTACGAAAGGAGTAATTCACATTCTGCCACGCCATACGTTGGTCTACGAATATAAAAGTATAATACAGAGGGCTAAAGTCATATTAAATAAAATCCCTCTTTGGCGTACCTATTGCCTAGTAATATATAGAGATTGATTTTTGTGACGGAATGATTTTAAAAAGAAAAAGTATTTAAAGTCTCAATTTCACTACAATCAAATCAAACTATCCCTAGCAAAATATCTGAATTGTATATAATTTCCTTATGTTCCAGGTTTTTCAATATTACAATAGCTATATATGGTGCTTTATCAGAGATCGTGGACCATGGCTTCGGATTCACGTTTAAAGAAATGGGTCTATTTGTGGACGCAGCGTATTGTTCAACATTGCTCTTCATATTTGCTGATTGCTCACACAAATCTACACTTAAGGTATCACAAAACATAAAAATGTTCTGAATATTAAACAAATATATAAATATATATTTATTTTATATGGGTTTTATGGCGTAAAGCAATTTTTTTTAGGTAAGTTGTCATGTAGAACAGAATTTTTATACATAGTCCTTCAGATAATATTATGAGGATTTTGACACAAAATAATTATCGAAATCACGTTCCTTTATTAAGCCCGACTCTACAGAGGGAAAGTAGGTCCTGTGCCCCAGGCTTACAATTCCTAATTAACATAAAATATGAATTTCGACATAATGCGATAAAGATATTTCTTTATTGTTAACATAGGTATTAAATACTAATCTTCATTTAGACCTAAGGCTATAAAAAAGAGTATCAATGCAATTTTACTTTAGATTACTGATTTATTGTATTTAAAATATTGAAATAAGAAAATAAAGAAATAAATATCGTTTAAAAACCTAACAACACGCTTTTGTAGTACATTGACAGTGCGATATGTGACGGTATGTATTATAATGAGAGTAATTTATCAAAGTATTTTATTGTCATCAGTTTAGGTAAGATTAAGAAGTGTAAAGAACATGCAGGTGAAGCTAAGAAATAGCTTTGAAAAATAAATGTCGAATGATATTTAATATCCATAACTTATAAATGCGGCATTATTAATCTATACTGTAATATTATAAAGCTGAAGAGTTTGTTTGTTTCTTTGAACGCGCTAAACTCAGGAACCGCTGGTCCGAATTGATTTTCAATAAAATTAGGAATGCTTACTAAAGGTCTAATAATGTAACCCAAGCTGTAAAAATCGAAATGAACGCGAA
>JAOSYY010000012.1:11677996-11711839 GCA_025727935.1 Hebomoia glaucippe | reverse complement strand
TTGTATCGGTAAACGTTTTTGCTGAATCGTATATTATTTCAATAAATATTTCAATAATATACATGTACATTTTTTAATTAATTTCTACTAAGTATCCTTTAGTCTTTTATACAACAATAATTTGGTGCTTATGATAAAAGACATGAAATGAAGAAATGTTCTAAATATAGTTTTCAGTTGAATGTGAATGAAAAGCATAATCGTTTGTAATGAGCCGCGCGTGTATATTTTCAAGGTAAACAGACATAGGAATATATCAATTAAAGGTCCAATCAATAGATTAATTTAGAAGTAATTCATACACAACATTGGTTAAATAAATGCATATTGTATAAGAGGAATGAAAAGCGTAGGGAAAATTTTTCAATATCCAAATTTATGTCTCAAATATCCTATATTTCAGAACCGCTTACACCTGATCTTTAATATAGATATAATATAAACGTTTTTCATGGCATACTTTAAAGGTTATAGCTTAGCAAAGTTTTTCCTTATAGCATTTTATATGCTCATTTATCGATTGAAAAATATTTTCCAATAACATATTTACATAAAAATATATTTTTTTTATTCAATAAATACGAAAATGCAACCGTGTAATACATAAAAATCTATAGTGTTAATCTAATATATAAAGTACTCGTGTTTGTAATTAAACTCCTCCGAAATGGCTCGACCGATTTTCGTGAAATTTTGTGTGCATCCCCTAAATATTAAGGATGGTCGCTCCTAAATATTTTTTTATTTTTAAGACAACATCTTTTGTTTTTATTTTTCTATGACACAGCAAATAAGAATACATACAACTGCAAATTTTCACTCCTATTTTTAAGCGCGATATGTTTATATGGCAATATAGAGTTTGGTATGTCAGCTAGTATCATTATAATCGTGAATATTAATATTTCAACAATAAAAATTGCTTCTTATTATTAATTAAAAAAAATTAAAGAGTGTGCATTACACATAATGCATGTTTGAAACGAAATCCTGTAGAATCCCTTTTAGTCCTTACTTTGCATCCACATATTTCATTAAACATTTACAGGGACGCCTAGGTTGAATTCATAAGGGTCTGGGTCGTATAAAATGTTTATTAAATTTCAATAACATTTCTTATTACATCCTCTACAAAATGGATATTAGAAACTCATGTTTCGATTTGAAAAGAAAGTAGGTAATACATACATGAGTTTTTGTAATTTTCTGTACATCTATAGGTCTACAGAGATGTTTATATTATAAGTCTATCCTTTAGGTAGTCATTCTTTTTTTTGAAGGATTTTGTTAGGAAATTTTGTTAGCCTTAGTGACCTTTACAATTATCGCAAGTTTAGTCATTATTAAAATGAATATATTCTAATATAAGATGACTTTATGGATATGACATCATTAAATACTAATGCATATCTAATAAAAAATGTTATAAAAAGCCATATATTATTTAGAATAAGCGTAAAAAGATAAACTTCTTAAAATTTCTAGTAAAGTTATTCATCGTACAACAATACTAATCATTATGAACCAAGCTCTAAACATAAGAACTTGGTGTATAATTTAAACAATGTGTAATTTTTGAGAATGTTCCGCAGAACATGTAATGTACATATTATACTTACAACTTAGATAATATTATTGTAAAGTTTGAAGCAAAACTTAATTAACTACGTAAAGATATGAATATGTTATCTTTTTCATAATATCTTTCCTTATTTAGCGTACATATAGTTGTATAAATGTCTCATCGTTGTATGAAAGTAAGAATATAATTTGCAGTCTATTTTTCGATTATTACTATCCTTTTCTTTTGAGTATGCTCACAATCACTTAGATCATTTGCAAATTTACTATTTGCATATATATAAGATTAATATCCGAATAAATTTCTCTGTATGTTAAAACGGCAAATTTTTGTATCCTAAACTGGAGACTTAACCATGAGCATCTCTCAACATTTAATACTTTACAGGAGTTAATTAACGCTCTTTATTACTCCATGATACCGTAGTCCACCAGTTCTCACTTAACCCGTACTAATGAAATGAGTCTTCCTTCAAAATGAAATATACTTTTATTATGATTAAGTGCAGGCCAAGGCTACTTCATACTAGTGGAATGTTTAATAAGACAATACTCTTTGTAAAATATGCGCAGGAATAAAATGAAATCACTATAATTTTCAAGTTGAACTATCGGCAGAGAAACATTCAATTTTCTCTGTGTGATACCGGTACTTTATCAATGAATATCATAAGCAAAATGTAGCTTTTTATTTTCACAATAAGTAAACACAGTCAGTTCCTGAGAAAAATCTCATTTCCATTAAAAATTACTAAAAGTAACATGGTAAAAATATCAAGCCTGAAATAAATTTTCCAGCGAATTTTATAATTATTTAGAAACATAGTAAGATCTAAATATAGTTTTTAATAAATATTATATATTTATTTGATAATCATATGGGTATGTGGAACTCATATGTATTATTTTCACAAACCCATAAGTATTCGAATCTTAAGTTTTTTTATGCAATGGAAGTTTATTATTTTAAGTATTCAGTAGTAACAAGTGTCCTTGTCATCAATTATCAAATTGTGATAAATAGAAGTCTATGATATTTGGAAACTATATAAAATTTTGTATTTTACTTGCTGAATTTTAAAAAACGGCCGGTTAGAAGATGAATTTTTTTTTATGTAATTATGTAGCACTCGGCTACGAAAGTATTCTGTCTACGGTTATGTTTTATAATTATATAATAACTTATTTTTTTAACATACCAAATTAAATATAAAATAAAATATATTTTTAAAGAATATATACTTATGAATTATATTATATCTGATTGTATTATTTAGCGGAAACAATGTTACGAGTCAGTGGAATTTTAGCAGCCGCCTTGGTCACATTCATTGTCTACTGCAATGCGGATCCTCACCAGGTACATATTTTACAACTGTGTATCATATTTTTACCGTTCATTAGTTAGGTGACAAGTGTAAATCACACTCATAGGCGCTTTGATTCGCGTCAAGTAGGATGTAAATCTAAATTCCATCTAGATGTCGAATGCATTCTCATAAATGGAAAGTCGTATCATGTCTATTGATGGCCGTCATTAGAAAAAATAAAAAGACTTTTAATTGGTAATTAGGTAATATCATTGGCACCTGAAATTTTTTCAGGCCCCGTAATAGAAATATAATGATTTTCATAATTTATACTAAAATTAAATTCATAAACCTGAAGAGATTGTTTGTTTGTTAGAATGCGCTGATCACAGGAACCGTTAGTCCGATTTGAAAAATTCTTTCAGTGTTGGATAGTAGATTTACGTATCGAGGAAGGTTATAGGCTTTATTATATAAAGGGATCCTTACTAAAACTCCAATAATGTAACCCAATATGTAAAAATCGACATGAGCGCGAGCGAAGCCGCTGGCAAAAGCTAGTAGAAGTAATAATGATTCTAAAGATTCCTGATACAAACAATTTATTAATCAAGTGTAGAAAGAAAATTGCTTTTCTTAATAGGGAAATGTTAATTTTGTGAATAATTTGGTCTTTACATGTAATTGGTGGCTTTCCTTTTGGAACATTTTAATAACGAACAGATCCCCAATCAGATTCATAATTACAATTTTCTTGAATTTTACTGTGTCGTATCTGAATACCAAAATCTGAACACCTCTACATGTTATATGATTATTTTCAATAGAGATAGAGAATTCCTCGATTGAGATTGAATACACCTTTGAAAATATGCGAATAAGACCAACCGTACACAACATATATGCGTAGCACGATTTTCAATTGCCATATACTAAACACTCAATTTTTTTTAATCGTTGTTAGATCTAGTCCGTATATAATACGAAAATAATGATTATTTATGGTTCATTGGCATACATAATATTTGTAAAAAAAATTTTATATTTTTTTAAATAAATTATTAATTTCGACAGGAACAAGACGATCGTAACCCTGGAGACCATTACGACAGCGGTAAGATATCTGTTATTTAATTTAAAGTTTTAACGGCACATAAATGAGTCTAGCACATCTTCGTTATAATTTACGGTAACCTGGTATTTCGTTTCGTTCACTAACACAACCTGTACTAACTATTCCTTAATACAGTATAATATTCCTTATAATTTAGCCCCGTGCACAAAATCACTAACAGAGAGTTTTTCACTTCACGGTCCTATACAATATTTGCACTTCAAATATTTTCACAATTTTTCACATATTTTGGTGATGGAATCGCACTTTACAAGATCGCACAGTTTGATCACAGCACAAAAGCTTATATGGGCACTTTTCTTGGTAAGTACACTTTAATTATTTAATAAAGATATTTAACGCAAAAGGAATATGTGTAATATCTTCCTCTTTATTTCCAGACGTAAAGGAAAAACAGGAATTGGAGAATTTTCTACAGTATTTAATACAATATGAAATGAGAAATGGAAATGGAAGAAACTTAGATGGTATTGGAGGTTCTCTATTGGGTCGAAGCCTTACTGGAAACGGGCGAAATTTGGATGGTATTGGTGGTTCTTTATTGGGTAGAAGTCTAGCTGGAAATGGACGAAACTTAGATGGTATTGGTGGTACTCTATTGGGCAGGAGCCTTGCTGGAAGTAGCCGACTAACTGATGGGCTCGGTGGTGGCCACTTGGGGAGAAGTTTTACAAATGGCAAAAATTTAGATAATTTAGGCGGTTCCACGTTGCTCGGTCGAAGTATTGATAATGAACATTATGCACGATTCGTTGATTCTCTTGGAGGTGGAAACTTTGTTCGTAATTTAGATTCGATTGGAGGTGCCAATCTAGTACGGAATTTAGATTCCATTGGTGGTGGTAACTTAGTCAAGAAAAACTTAGATGCAATTGGGGGGCCCAACCTTGTTAAACGTCACGTCGACTCTCTTGGTGGAGGAAATTTTGTTCGTAACTTAGATTCAATTGGAGGAGGTAACTTGGTCCGAGAAATTGACCCTCTGGGAGGTGGGAATTTTGTTTAAACATACTAACCTCTGCAAATCCAGTTTTCGTCGTAGAACCTGTTACATGTGATATCCGTAAATTTACTAATGTACTTTACTAAATGTGATTATAAATATATTGAAAAATAAATGTGCAGATGATAAATATTGGTTTTCAGTAGCCCTCTATTATAAACCTCTTATCAATTTTCTATTCCAGTCCCTTCTTAGAAAGCATTATGCAAAATCCTTTTGAATTATATCCAGGAAACTCTTCAAATAGGAAAATTATTGTATGTTAGAAGCTTTTATAATACGAGTAGTGATATTGATCAAAACTATAAAAAAATTGCATAAGTGTCAATTTAAAGTAAGGTATCACCTTTATACGAGATAGGCAGCATTACTCAGGTAAGAAATTAAAATGTCTATTAATAAATATTATGAATAATTGTTTGCTATCTTAATACTTATATGTAGGTAACAAGCCTGGGATTACAAACACAGGAGTTGGCAACTTGGTGCGGCAAGTACGGGAAGCCCATCGCATGGCACATTTGGGGAGACGCTATGAATATCTGAGGTATTTGTATTTATGTTTTTACTAATATATAAAATACAAAATAGTGTACTTACAAATATTTAGTTAAACTAAGCACGCGCTTCACTACGAATTATAAAAGAATTGTTATTTCTGCAATAGGTACTAGAAACATTTAAAGATTAAAATATATATTATAAATTCGTGATATCAACCATTTGGCCTAAAACTGGTGGCGGATAATGATATTTTTATCTTTTCTCTACATATTTTCAAATAACATGTTAGCTCTTTCTTTTTTTCTACTTCGATAAAAAAGAGAAACTTAGATGCTAAGGTTTCCATCAATTTTATAGAGACCGCAACGTCTGGCAAATATAATTCAATAAATGTAGATCGTGCATTATTCAAATGTAATAGTAAAATAAATATTTTGTTCTAGCCCATTTGGAAGCCGGAATCTGCTAACTCCATTCGAATACGGATATTACGGAGATGGCCTGCCTAAACGAAACTTTGATGAAATCGACCGGTAAGTAACTTCGGTATCCTTTTGTTAATTTCAATAAATTTTATTTTATGTAACTCACCTGAACAAGACTATAATATTTTTTAATCAATCTTACCAAGTACTTTTTACATGTTATTTGTCTTGATTACCATTAATTCTTTGATTTATTTAGATTAATGAGGACGTTTTATCTATACATAAATGCATATGTATATACATTATAGACATCACAGCACATACAACACTAAAAACATATCTAACGAAGAAGAAAATAGATTTAATTAAAAACAAGTGCTGACCTTTTTCCCGTGGTCCCGTGTTAAAGATTCACGATCTTATTAAAATTTGGAGCTTTTGTAAGAAATTAGCATTACTTCGAATAAAGCAAGATAAAATAATAGTCGTGTTTATGAATTTCAAATGATCTTACCTAATTTGTAAGTTTTACGAGTCAGAGGGGAAATCCGTTAGTTTAGTCCGTCACACGCTTTCAACTTTGAAATTGTTTGTTGCGATAGTCTTAAACTGTATGCCTTTAAGATTAAATGAAAACTTTTAATTAAATCTTAGATACATATATCACGAAATCCGGGAGTAAACAAAGGTTTAAATACGTAGACTTATATGCTAATAAAAGACTGAATGCTAAGTATTAGTTATTAATAATCTTCCTTTACAGATAGATGGAAGTGTTTCGCTTACGTAAACAGTTTGTTTAATTAAAAACGCACATTTATTCAATCATTGTAGAACAGAATATTATAACAATATTATGATCAGATAGTATATCAATGAACGCAGTGTCTTAGGTTTTTCATTCAGAACTTTTTTATATAGCTACCTTATTTATAAATTCATAAGGGTTGAAATCGTAGGCTGCAGCTACATATAATAATCTGCCTCGACACAAACATTTATACGTGCTAAAGTAGATATTATTACATTGGATTGTATTGGATTTATTCAAAAGTTTATTTTACCGTCGCTCCATGTATGTGTAGTTCGTTATTTTGCTACGTTATGATGTTACATTATGTGAAGGGTAGAAAAGCAAATATTTATTTTTGTTAGGTATGTGACCTTTGAGGTTTCACTAACAAGTTGGCAAATTAATTGCTTGCCAGTCAGACCTGAGCATTTAATTTTTAACAACATACATTTGTACAAGTCCTTAACAATTCATTTATAAAGAAAACGTTTTTTAGCTACATTCATTCAACACAGGCACCTTGAATCACTATTAATTTATTTACATTGATCTGTAAAATTCATGTAATAACAGAATAATGAAAATAAATATTCCGTAGATCGAACTTGAACACATTTGTTAAGAAACGCAACTTCGATGAAATCGATCAGTCATCCATGCCCTTCCCATTCAAGCGTTTCTACCCTCGCATGGCATCTAACTATCTGGATATCCCTGCGTAAGTATTCAATATGCTCAAATTTTAGACAGATCATTAGTAAGATATTTCAATAATATTTATAGAGTAAAAGTAGCTTTTCGTAATCGTTTACGATTACGAAAAGCAAGTATACAGTAGTAACCAAGAATAAGTATCCTGAAGGATTCAACATTTTATTAGCACAAATTGCACGTAACAGCGCTGCTAAGCCGAAATACTAAACTGAAAGTAAACAATAATTTGTACATACAATTTGCAATTGCATCTCTAAAGTGTAGGTATATTACGTAGATAATGTTGATTTGCATTATAGCTTATGTGTTTTCAGACGTTATTAGTCGATTAGTTTTTCATTAAGGTACTACCAAATCAAATTGATTAAAATATTACTGTAATACCGAAGCAAGAACGAAGCAAAGGAGCAAGGACGAAGATATTACTGACGATATAAAAACTTACAGCATCCCACAGCTTGTAACGAAAGTTTGAAACGATAACCGCAAACTTTTATATAGAGCTTTTGATATTTTACTCGTACTGAAGTTTCTTAAAACGCTATCATACTTATTAGTGAAAATCGCAGTTAAGCTCTCACACCCACTTCTGGTAATAGGATTATCCTTTTCTAACAAACAATGATGCGTGCTGCATATTTAAATAAATTATAGTAAAATATGATACGTTCACGTTTATTTTTTAGGTGATGTATATATAGTATGATGCTTTAAGACAATTAATTTAGACAAAACGAAACTCATAATTAAAATTGTTCGTATATATTTACTTGTATGTAATATAAAATTAGAATGTAAAATTGAAATACTTGAAATTAATAATCCAGGATTAACTTGGTTATTCATTTTCAGTTCAAGTTTAGACAAGAAACGATACAGACCCGACTACCCTATGGACGAGATTGATTTCTCACTGCTTCCCATTGGCTCCAAAAGATCCGGCGAAAATTCTCATGTTCTACGATAATAAGTCCAATTCCCAGTATTGAACGTCCAAACTTTTGCTTAAATGTTTAGTATTTTGTCAAGCTTTCTTCTCACAATTTTAACGAGATCACAATTTTTCGCTTCTGCCTTTACTGACGTGACCATACTTTATTATTATAACATTTCAATTGAACTCGCAGAATATGTGGAATCTTCTCACGATCGACGGGGCGGAATTTATAGAAATATTTTACGTATTTAATATCGATATGATCAATATATATTTTACAAATAGATTTTTATTCTATTATCTCCTAGTTCAATTTGAAATATCAGATAACATAACATTATACTTGGAATATAACATGGTCTCAGATGATTGCATTTTGTCAATGACTTAACATTAATACGTATACTTGTATCAGACGTGTATTTAAATTTATTTATTATATATGTATAAACAGAGAGAGAGAGTTATTAAGTATATTATGACGTTATAATTCATATTATAAGGATAATTGAAAATGTAAATATTTTCAAAAGATATCGAATACTCAAAACCCAAAAACATGTGAATGATATTATTTTCAATATTTCAAAATAAATACTTATTACATTACATAAATGTGTTTTATTACTATTGCTATCAATAGAAACAAATGACTAAATGAGTTAAGTTTAAAATCTGCTAACTGGCAAAATATTACTTATGAAGAATAGTACGTTGTTTAAAAAACTACACTTAGCTATATGTACCTACAAAAAACGAATGACAATGTTCTCAATATTGTTGAGAGTGTTTGTTAAAAATTTTGTTTTTGAAAGTATAGTAGTTGTAGTAGACTATACATTTTAGTATACTTTGTTAAGTCCATCCTATTTATAATGACGTACCTAATCTTTGAATCCCTATGCAAACTATACACCGTACAGTCCGTACACAATAAGGAAAGGACGTTTCTGCAATACAGGAGATGAGGACAAACAATTTTCGGTCAGTCCTTACTTGTCCCTTAGGTAAACACTATCAAACAACAAAAATTGCAATTCTCTTTTCCAACCTTCTATTTATTACAGATTTTATTTATTTATTGGTTCGTACATTGGAATGATGTACAAGCTAAGAAACGTAAATGGTAAATTATAGACTTTACCCTTTTTTAGAAACGCTGAAATTCGTAACGATGAAACCATAAACATTTAATTATATTAATTAACTTCTTAAATCTTTGACCTAAAAACAATTGAACCTCGTATTTATCTGTCAATATCATAAAAAACATGTATACAGATCACATCCTAGGCCAAGTCACAACTTATAATAATATTTTTATAGTGGCTATTTATCCAGAATATTCTCATCTGTGCTTATTTGAATAATATAAGACATATTTAAAAATATTATATATATAATAATCTCCGACTGTTAAAAAAATCCTCTACAATCCCTTTTAAGTTTTTAATTACTGCTCCATTAATGCAGGATGTACAGTCGATCACATACATGCGTAGTCTTGTACATAATACGCTAGATCTGTATATGAATAGTGTCGTGATGAGAAGCGCTTTCAGCTAATTAAAGTTCGAGCCGATAGTGCAATTATCTCGGCAAATACCTCCTGTCTTTGTGCTAGTCACATTCGGTTCAATATTAAGTTTGAAGTAGTCTGTTAAATAAAGCCCATATCCGGAATAGACCAGCTATCAGTACGGAATATTTTTTCCAGTGCAGCAGTCATTAGAGAAAATTAGATAATAATATATTTTTTTAATCTAATCTGATAATTATCTATGCGACGTTGAAAAACCTGTGCGCTATATACGATAATACGAGTAATTTGTCTTGAATGATCTAAGAAATGATTATTAATTATTTTTATTAATGGTATACCTCGGTACTGAAATTTCATATTATTGGCAAATATTAATGGGAATCAACAAAACCAATTATTCTTTAGGATACATAGGTACGACACTACTGCTTGTCTCTCAAATGCGTAATATATTATTGTTTTAATACTCTAATTAATTACTTAGCTAAAATTTGTGTAAAATGTTGGTATCTTATTTAATTAAAAATTTATCCTTCGGTTGTTTGGTTGCCAGTTACAGAAAATTAATTAAAAGAGGTAAATAGAACTGTGGTAAATTACAAAATTACTAACAAATTATAAATAGGTCTATAAATAATGTTAATATTTTTGAGTATATTTTTAGTATAATCTATATCCTAAAAGTTCCAATATTTCTTTCCATACCCTTCAACAGCAACTAGTCAGTTTTCCTTAATGATAAGATCAAAGTTACATACATTATTAAAATAGGGACAATATTTATAATTGTATATTATTAGATAAGTAACTAAAGAGAATGATACGTGTAGGAAATAACATTAAAGCTATAAATTAAATATTTTGAAATTTCAGAATCTGTGAAGAATTTAGTAGCAATTTACGATAAAGTTTAGTCAAAAGAGAAAAGAATTTAATTCCTGTCCTTAAAGAGAATACTTAAAGTATTTAATCTCATTTCCGAACCGAAGTAATTTATTTCTGTCTTTTCTTTAAGAAATTGTTCATGGTTTAAAAACAGGCACATAATATATCAATAATTTATGAAACCGAACACTTTGAAAATTATAACTTTTAGGCGTAATCAAATAGATTTTAAAAATACATCAAATATTCAATTCGGAAAAACAATAAAATTTTACTTTTAGCATGGAAATACACAAATAGTGGCCTCATGCTGTCGCCAATGGATTGAACCTGTCATTTAAACAAAACCTGGCAAATGATAGATGTGTGATAAACCGCAAATGTTTGTTCTGCTATGTAACACTTGTCCGTGTACTACATATCGTCAGTCTCAAGGTAATAAATTTTCGAGTCGTTCCACTAAATGAGAAAATAGTAGGTTTTTATGATTTTAATATTTAAACTATACTTATATCTACTTACATATATCGTTGCTTTAATTCGATAATATGACATCTCATAAATGTCCTTTTTTCAATTCAAAAGAGAAAAAGGTGTCGTGAATCTCGGCCCAATTTATAAATAGGAACACAGTTTTACAGTATAGATTAATTTGCATTAAAATATAAAAACCAAAAAATCTGTTGTATTTAATTAACGCTATGTATAAAATATATCCTATTTCTACCTAAAAATGTAAATTAAGCTATAAGAATAATATAAACACATACTTGATTATTGAGTAAGCCGGTATGCATGTTAAATTCCTTATGGAAATTCCTAATACAATTTCTGAATACCTATGTCTTATAATTATGTATCAATGTTAGACGTTTATATAGATCAGTTTAGAAAAGTCATTAGGTGTTTAATGTACACTTAATTATACATATACGAAGCATAAACATTTTTTTAAAGAATATTAGTTGAAACGGTTAGGTTAGTATCTAAAACGATTTCTCAATAAAATGATATTGCAATATAATATACTTGTATATCAGTCATGTACTGGTATTAACTGGAACCGTTTAATATATTATAATTAGGTAACCTAACCATTCTCCCGATGCACGTAGCTTCAAATTGTATTAATATTCGGTATTAGTACAGTATTGATTATTTATTACATTACACCCGAAGTATTATTGATAAAAAGCCCATCGCATCACTTTGTGCGAGCGAGCGTAACAAAATATTAGTAGATAGACTTGACGATAAAATTAGATCAATTCGTCGCATTGCCTTTTACGAGAGACATTGTGAGAATTTTAAAAGGAAAATTAAAATATTTTATCTACAAGTATGAGAACTCTTACTTAATCTGAAAATTGTATAACTTAGTGTAAATATCCATACGTTCGGAATTGGCTGCTTTAGAAACACATAATTGCTTATACATATATGATACAAGTACAGCCAAGCTAGATTTAAGAAAAGCATGGAAAAAACTTGACATTTGTGTGTAAGATTTACAACTGAATCAATGAAATGGTAGGGAATATTATGTATTCAGTATAAAATGGTAATATCAATGTAGCCATGTACCTATGTATAGTACAGATGTACTATACATACTATAGTAAAAAATCTTTGTATTATGGGCTAACTTACCTTACTACTTAATAAAATTTATAGATGTAGCAAATTGTGATCCGGATTCACAACCAGAAAATCTGAAAAATAAATTTCATTTAATTTAAATTAGGTATAATATTTAAAAAAATCCAGTAAGACGCGAAATATTCTAATAAAAGGAGTGTAGTGGTTGCGTTGAATATATGAAAAAGGTCTGAAACAATTATGATTAATAAGAACCCGATATGTAGGTGTATTTAAAAATTCAACATGGTAAATAATTTACGGGTTATTCAAGACTATGTTTGCATTTTCAGTTTTTCTATACAATAACTACCAAAATTTCGATTTCCTTTCCTTATAAAAATTAATTAAGATTGAAGTTTTGGACGTTACTTATAAAAAAATTTATTTACTTCTACAATTCACAACCTACAAAAAGTTTTTATTTCACACTTCTACCTGTCAGAACCCGCCTATAAAATATAATGGAGTTGACCCGATAAAATGATACGGTGTAAATAGTTTCCCTGTTTCAAAGAGTCTCAAAGAACACGACCCTTAACTAGATTTGTTAGCTTACCACTCACTTAACCCGTCTCCGATCCCCTTAGTTGCCTGAGAGCATACGTGAGAGCCATACACGATTAAAATAATTTGCGTATAGCAAAACGCATGTCCATTGAAAAACTTGCATAAATAAAAATACTTAAGTATATAAGAAATTTTGGAATATATGTAGCTATACAATAGAGAATCTTGTGAGAACACAATCAAATTCCGATTACTGTACTGTAATATCTCTGAATGTTGTGAAAATAGCATAGTTAAAAACCTCTAAAAGGTTTATTGAGTTCGTCGAAATTGCATTATTTTGACTATAAGCGGCAGTTTGACTACCTAATAAAAGTACAATGTTTACCTAAGTTTAATTATCCCTATTTGCAGTTCAATAGTAAATAATTAGGTAAGTTACAAATCGCCTTCCTACTTCGTGTCGAGATAATAAATTGATACCAATGTGCAAGAGTTTTTAGGAAAAAAAAAAACAGTTAAATAGGTCTTAAAATTAAATTGAAGCCTGTTTAATACCGTGGAGATGATGCTTTAACATATAAGTTGTGTGACGTAGTGCATTTTAACGGGTTTAGCTTTGATCTTTTTATCCAAAGGAAGGTGTTTTATATTTTGATTTTAGAATAATAAAACGAGTTTTATTGTATAGTCTTTGCATTTGTTATCTGTTTTACTTTTAGACTTTGACATCTTAAATGACTAATCCGAATATGACATATGTCAACTCCTTAAGTTTTCAGTTTTCAAAGCTGTGAAAAACGAAATTAATATAAATATTTTTTGTAAGGGTTGGAGACACCTTGATTTTAAATTATTATAAAAATGTGTGCATAATTCGATTTCATAAAATATTTTAGTTATAATTTAAATTAGAAACATTTATTAGAAAAACATTTCACGGAATTAACATCTGCGTGTGTGAAAAAGTGTTATCGACTTTGTTTGTTTCTATAATAATACGATAAAATAATCACTACAAAAATGACGGATTCAAAAGCTTTAGTCATGACTACCACAGGTGGTTTGCATGATAAGTCTAAAGAATTACAGAAAGAGATTCTCATGGAGAAGCTCAGATCAAAAACATCACAATTTAAAAATTTAAATGAAACATCCAAAGCAGTTCGAATGGCTTTGTTGGTAAGGACTAATGATTAAATATCTGCTTCCACAAAAGTATTTTATGTATATGCTGTATGAACAGACTCAGATTCAATATTTCCTAAATTTTTTTTGACAAACAAAAATAATGGTAGATGATGTCTAGCCAGAAAACAAGATGTGCCATATCTACTTCAAGCATCTGAAATTTCATAGACTGAATTTAAAATAACACATTCAGCAATTGACAACTCTAACAACTTTGAGTGCTGTGAAATTACAAGGACAGAATTTAAATATCATTTCAATAATTTCTCCTACTTATTAAATACTCAAAACTTTACTAGATGTATGAATAGCATGTAGAAATCTTAATGTAAACATTAGGTGAGGTAGAACCTTTGATCAATATTTAAGTCAACATTAACCAAAAGATTTTGATTATTACAATTGTGTAAAGATAAATTGAAAGATAACATACCATTATAATTAATCAATCTTCAATAAAAGCTTTTTATTTTAGGATAAACGGTGGGCTGTTGATAGTGCTGACAGGATGATACTCCAGAAATGTCTTGATAGTTTACAGCACTGCATTAAAGTGAGTTCTCTACAAAGTCTTATTGAGAGACTTGAATGCTTATCAAGGCAACTTGGGTATGTTTCAAGATTTGTTAATTTTTTATGTATGTTATTTTTCATTATACCTTGAGAATTATAACAAAAATAATATGGATGTGGGAGTCAACATTATTTCTTAATGGAAAAAACATAAGAATTGAAAATTAATTCTGAAACATAATAAGATTAAAAAGTATTCATTATTTGTGTTACTGATATCCAATTCTAAAACAATATAAACTATAACACAGTCACTTAAAATATGTATGAGTGTTAGAACTATTGAAGCAAATATCATTGTTAATTACATACTTCCAGATTAAAGTTTGTTGTTGGTACTTCTGGTGTGAACTTATTCATTTCATCTGATATGTTTTATCTCGAAATACTTGTGGAGTCTTCTGGGTCAGTGAAGGATGTGAAAATACATCATGAAGGGAAGGTAACTTATGCAAGTTATTGCATGATTGTGGGTTTTTAGTTTTCCCTATCTGTTCCCATTTATTCTTTTGCTATCTAATTACAGATAGAACAACAAAGCTGTGAAGAGTTGGTACAATGCATATCACGAGGAGATTTTACAGACTTTACGGCACAGCTTGAAGGGCTTACAGCTGTTTATCAATTAAATGCAGAGAAGAAGGTAATGTTTGATAGTTTACTTAAGTCACTATCTTTGATAATTTTTCTATACAGTAATAAGTTTTAGGTGAAATGTAAAGCATTCAGTGCACTTCAAAGCTTAGAAGAAGATTTGTGCACAATGAGACAATTACAAAGTTTTGTAAAGGATCCTTGGATGCAAGTACACAAAAGTCCTATTGGCTTTCTACAGAGGAGGAGAGGAGGTATATCACTAATTATTGCCAAATATAAAACAAATATTTCTTTATCTTACATGTCATATAAGCCTTTAGAGAACAAACAATGATGTTCTGATTTCAAACAAATTCTCAACTATAAAATACTTTTCAGGCCATGCTATGCGTCTTACATATTTCGTGTCTCCTTATGAGCTGCTTGATAAGGAAAAAGGACTCCAACCACTTACAGTAGATATACTAACAGAGGGCCGGCTATCAACATCTAACGGCCTGACATCACGAGTAGCGCCTACACGTACCCCCGTTGGGCACTCAGCTCTCGTGCTTTTAGAAGGCTCGACAGCTAACAAATTACAATTAGCCCCAATTATTTCAGGAGGACAAAGAGGTGGTAAAGGGTAAGAAAAAATTGTTTTCAAAATAGATATAATAGTTAGTAGTAGGTTTGTTAATAAACAACACAGCTTCTGTTTAAATTGTGCTTCATAGTTATAAACATTAATTTGTGTATTAGATGTCTGGAAAATTACAAATTTATTTTCTTTAGTAGTGGTCCCGTATATGCCCAACTGGTTCCACAAAACAGTGCAATGTTGCCTGCTTGCTTCACACTCAAACTATCACAGCCTACACCTTTATGTGCTGGGTTGGCCAAACTCATCCATGCCACCACTGAGGTAATTTAAAGTTTAATATGTGTATTGAATTTAAATTATAATCTCTAAATGAATACATGTTATTGTATACTGCACTCAGATATGTTATTGGCTGTGACTATTAATTTTATAAAATATCTTTACATGAGGGTGTCACAATAATTTTAATATTGATTATTATATTAAGATTTATATGAGTACTCATATTATGTTAGAAGATATCAAACTATTGAAATATAGTATAGAAATATAGTACTTTGCATGTGACTTAAAAATATTTTGTATTTTTCGTTTATAAAGGTGGAAGTGGCAGGTGAGTGGGCTAATTCTAAGCCGATGTTAGGACTGATCGCCCAACAGGCCTACAATAGTTTAGTCCCAGGAAAAACTATTGAATTAAATCTTTCTAAAGGACTTTTTGTGGTAAGTGTGTTAAATATTAACTATTAATGATATATATCAGTAGTAAAATGTATAATCTCTTGAATATCATCGTCTATCATAGAATTTTAAATGATTTGCCTCAATCGCATAATTGGTAATTCCTTTGTATATTACAGAAACTTCCAGATCAATGGCAGTGCTATTTTCTATGCGAACGTCGTGGACTGGACGGTTGTATAGTACAAAGCATTCCCTTCACCCACCCATCGCACGTACCGCAGCTCCTCGCTGCTTTGCGGCAACAAGTATTATTCAACGCGCTCATCGCTTCATGTGTGCGAGCACAGACTACGCATGGTAATAACCATGAATTTCCAATATACTCACTTCCAGAACCTGTTTTTATCTATATTTTAATGATCTGATTGGAGTCAATTCATCGACTGTCTCAATACAAAAATAAATAAGTCGACAGACCATGATTCACCAATATATATATATATATATATTGTTGAATCATTGTCTGTCGACTTTTTAATAGCTCAACTATAACAATAAATATATTGTTATAGTTGGGCTATTCCTTCAAGGCAACCTCTGCTCCTCTGTCGATGACTAATATAAATAAGAAAGATACAAGCGAATACATTAACATATGAGATAATGACGTTATAAATTTCAGCTCTGGAGTTAGAAAGTGTCCTCATGTTTGAAGTGAGCGCTTTGTCGTGGCAACACATATCTATATCCCTAGAAAATCCACGGGATGAGAGTATGGCAACAGTGGAGCTCGAGTTGAGTGAGCCGGCAACACCGCGCGCTACCGTCTACACACTCAACTCACCTGCCAGGGATCACATAGATGATTATATAAGCAAGGTTCTACAGAAGAGCCATTCCATACCTATTACATTAAGGTAAATATAATTGGAAACCATATTGGGGAAGTGAAAGCCCCATTTTCTTTCAAATAACATTTAATAATTCTGATTGATGTGGTAGATGGTTATGGGCATTAATAATTTTCTATTTGATAGCTTGTGTAACTACTTTTATATACTTTTGGACTTGACATGTGTTTAGATCTTTGGTTAAAATCTGGAATCGTGATGGTGCACCAAAACAAAGTAATGGTGGTTACTCTGGGTTAGAGTCAAATTTTAGCTCTGGCCTGGGGGGAATCGATCCTGGTGGTGATCACAAACCCTCTCCGTCGCCGCACACCCGCGCGCTCTACACCTCCTCCGTATCACATCCGCACCAAGGAGGTAAACTCTCTGTCTACGATTGTATAGAATAAATATAATAAAACAGCTTTAATACTTTTAATAATAATATGCCGTGAAATACAATTGTGCAGTGTTATATAAATAATATTATTGGTTGATAAATTGCAAAGAATCGAAAAAAATATCAATTATATATATACTAATAATAACTAAAAATATAAGTTATTATTAGTGTAATAAAATGACTTAGCTTATTTGAATATTATTTATAATTTTGAATATAAGATCTTTATAGTAGATATAACGTTAAATATCTTCGGCTTTTGAAAATGACCTTAAAACGGTATAATATAATAATTAAACAATTTATAGGGACATACCTCTCAGAACAACAGCATCATCTATCTATGATGTGTCAGGAGTCTGCTGACAATAAAACCCAATTATCTGAAGAAAGAAAATCCAAAAAGCGTAAAGCAGATACGGGTATTTGGCCATCTTCACAAAAAAAGGGAAAGCCTGGGCTTAGTGACTTAGGGGATTCTGACAGTGAAAGTGACAATTCTGACGGTTACGGTAATGAAGATGATAATACCATGAATAGCAATTCTACAAACGATGATATAGAGGGTCAAGAGTCATCAGTTTCGCAAAATGAGTTTGCATCAGATCTCGAACTGTCAGGGATGGACGCTGAAGCTTTAGGTGGGCAAGATAATAGAACGTCATCTGACATGGACAATTCTAATGATGGCGACGTTGAAGAAATAATCAGGTATTAATTGTACTTTTAATTTTTTAATTTTGTATACCTGTAACGTTATTGAAAAAATTATAATTTTTATTCTTTTATAGGAATTCTTTTCACAAGCCCGAGCACAAAAGACAAAAGCTGAAAAATAAAGAATCTGAATCAAGAAACAATAGAAGTACATCATCATTACTTCTAGATCTCACAGATGGCAAATCTTATATGCCGTCTTCTGTGAGTATCACCCCAATTTCATCTAATTCCACCAATCAGTCCAGTGCTGGATCTTCAAATTTATCCTCAATGCTATGTCTTGATAGAAGACCTGGGATCGAAATTATTCCCATAACGGCCGCTCCACCGGCTGCTTTACCCAGCTCTATAACAATAACTCCAATCACTAGTTCACAAATGAAGTCCATGGACGACAGGATACGATCTGAAAAGAAATCAAATAAATCTAGCGAAGAACGTAGCAAAGAGAAGAAGAAGAAAAGGCGTCGTGACGATTCTATGGGGCCCCCAGAAAAAGTACCACCTAAGCAAGACCCTCTCACCAAACCTGTATCTGTCAGTATTAAGCCAACAGATGGTTCGCCCATGCGCTCCACTTCCCCAAACTCGATTTTACGAAAATTTAGCCCCAGTCCCACACACGGTAGACCGGTTTCTATAACAAAGTCTCCCAGTCCCAACACGGTCAAAGGATTAAGCAAACCATCTGGAACATCAAGTCATCACAATAGCCCACGACATTCTCCCGTACAGAGTAGTCCGAAACATTTAGCAGGCTACTCCAGTCCAAAAAACCACACGATTTCTTCTCCTAAACATAGTTCGTCAGGTTCGGGGAAACCTAGTATGTCCACATTAAAATCGGCCACCACCGGTTCTCCTTCAGGAAAATCGGGCACGACTGGATATGATTTGTCAAAAAAAATCTCCAAAGACTGTTACGGATCTACATCTATGACTTCAAGAGACAAGGAAAAAAAACATTCCGGCTTATCGTTTTCCAATTCTGGCAGGAGCAGTCCTAAATTAAAAAACCCAATGAAATTAAAACAACTCGAAATCACACCCGTTTCGTGCGATAGTCCTGTTACTGAACCGTTAATTTCACCACCCAACATTGAAGTTAACAAATCAAATGCTCCGAGCCAAGCACGTAATAGAAAAGGTTCTCTCAGCGCCGTTATAGATAAATTAAAATCCGCCCAACATTGTGGTACTGATTCTGAAGTAGCAACCGTTAAAGCTGGTTCCTCAAGTAATAGTAACAAATTCAATGACGTCAAGAATAGTACAACTAGCAGTAACATAAAAGCGAGTGAAAGCAAAAACCAAGAATATATGGTGAAACCAAGTTTAGACGGTATGAAAATTACAATAAATAAAACTAGAACGAAGGAATCTTCAAGCGGCAACTCGAAATTAAATTATTCTGGATCTAGCAAACAATCATCACCACAGCTAACTCCTCCCAGTCAAGGTTCACCTAAGACTCATACCGGGCTTAAACCTGGAGTAATCAGTGGACCAGCTTCTAAAAAAACTCAGGTGATGCAATCGTCCAAATCGGGTACTTTAACTCCCGGTTCCACTCCGCCTAAAATAAATATGAGTCCTTTGGATTCGTCTTCTTCGAGTAGTACTAATGTCCCACCAAAAGTGCCTTACTCAAAGTCCTCAAGTAGCAGTAGCACCGGTATCAATTTATCAAAATCGAGCTCTAAATCTAGTTCAGGATCCCCGAAGAGTAGTAGTTCTGATATTGCTAAAATTATGCGCGACAGAGAACGAGAAAAGGCGAGAACCAAACTCATCAGTAATTCGGAGAAATCAATATTCTCTTCAAAATCTGAACGGCATTCTAGCCCTAGTGGTTCGAGAGATGACGTGGATGGTGATAGATTTAAAGGTTCCAAAGATGCTAGTTTCTTGGTAGAGGGTTTAATGAAACCGTTAGATACAAGCAAGTTTCAAATTCCAAAGTTAAAAAATCAAAACACTCCAGACAAAAACAGCCCTGTGTCACAATACGACAGTCGTTCTATGGTGAATGATTTTGCTCGAAGTATGGATCAAAATAAATATCCATTTCCTCATTTTGATAGTCCAAACAGAAGCTCTGAACAAATGCAAAAATCCAGTTATCCATTAAACGTTCCAAAACCCTTACTAAACATGGGCGGGGTAAGCCCCAAAACATTAAGTGTTAAAGCAGATCCGTCGGATTTTTCAAAAGCGATGTCCGATAGCTTAGCTAAAGGAGAAAGTCCACAACGTAGTAAAGAGGATTCTAAAGATCCGTATTCCGGATCGTATCCTCTAATGCCATTGGATTTTAAGACAGATATGGCTAAAGGATTTCCTGCTCCAAAAGGATGCTCCGAAGACAGAAAAGGTGCAGATTCTTGTATGAAACCGCCTGCCAGTGGATCTGTGCCGAGAAGCGGAGCAACGACTCCTCAAGAAGCTGCAGAAATGCTCCTAGACTTTTCGTCATCCTCGGGCAGTAAAGTTTCTGGCTTGGTCGCAGTTCGACCTGTTTACCCTCCGTCACCTGCCCTCCTACAGTTAGCTAAAAGTCCAGCTCCATCACCTTTAGTAACAGCCTCGCCTCATTCCAACTCCCCTTGTATATCCGACGATGAACTTATGGATGAAGCTTTAGTCGGTCCAGGCAAATAATAATGCTCTTTAATGGTGTTAATTCTTACAAACACGTTGTTTATATACATACAATGGTTAAACGACAGTTTTTTCGAATTCGAATTTCGAACCAATGTTATATAGAAAGTTTTTAGTTATATGGATAGTCATTTATTTATAATCGTGTTATTTAAAAAAAATAGATAACACCAATCACTCTCAACACAATAAATAATTATGGAGTTGTTAGCACATTAGTTACGTGTTATTTCCTCATAAAAATTTAGTTATTTTTAATTTTCGTTATACATATAAATCAAATATGGAAAGCGATGGCTATTGTTTACAATTATGTCGCTATTATTTATAATAATTTAATATTTAATTATTTAAATCTCTTCATGATTTACTATGTTATTATTCTATAAGTATTTGTGTTTGGCTTCTTAAATTATGTTTAATGCCTACATATGCCTTTGTCTCACACATAAGTTTTATTTAAAATGCAATTCGTTTCATATGACGTACATACGCGTTTCAAATTTCTCAATTGACATTGTTTTACTATTATTTATGTAAACCCACCTAAATTTATCATATAATGAAGAACTGGACAAAAATTATTCAATTAAAGTTTTGTACCAATAATAACCAAATTTAGCTACTCAGAGTTCTATGCCAATAATAATGAATGTTATAATATAAAATAATTAGTATATACTTAATGAAATCTACAGTTATTATTGAAGCACTAGATATGTTTGTTGCTTCCATGTATTATTTGCAAAAATTATGGATAATCTGTGTACATACACCAAAAGACCGCAACTATTTATGATTGAATTTATTAATTAATGTATTATATATACTTTAATTTTTGTTTGTGTATCACTGTAGTGTAATATAAATAATGATGGAATTGGTTCAATTAAATTAGCAGTTATATTTAAGGGTGGTGTAAAATAAAGATGATCAATTTGATATTTTTTGCTTTATTTTAATACAAAATTGGTAGCAAATTAATAAATATTAATAATGGCAAAGTCAGTAATAAAAAAATCTTAGAGAGCTTGGTCTGTAAAATCCATAATAGTACGGATTGAAGTATTGATATCTTCTATAGCGATAGGGTTTTTGAAAATACCTGCGAATCGCATAAGGTCTTGGTGGTTTCCGATTTCTTTTAAATATTGGTATAGGAACAAATCCAGCGGCAGTATCCATTATTTCGTTAGGATCTCTGTTGATGACGTCATTGTATTTGAAATCGTCTTCGCTGATGGGTGACACCGCATTCAAATCAAACTCTGCGACTTGGGGGTTGTACAGATTTAAAGGTGTTGTCACGCTTTCCTCGATAACAATATCGACAGGTGAATCATTATTTGATTCCGCGTTTATTAAATTCCCTTCATCGTTATTTTGTTCCAGTTGACTCATATCCAAATTTACTTCCTCGGGAGCTTGTGGTTCAATGTTTTCTAACTGCATTAAATTACTGTTATGTATTTTCTCCGTGCTTGTACTTGTGTATACACTTAGCCCAAAGGTTAAAATTAATAAGTGTATCTTCATTTTCACTAGAAACGAAATACTGGATCAAAATTCAGCAAGACACAAAGACGTTAGTAGTTGACAACGCTTATATATTTAAATGATCTGGGTCAAAGAAAGGTGATGATTTGGGTTCTATTGACATAAATAATAAGAATGAAATAAGGTCGTGGAAAACCTTATATGTGAATTTGCGTCACTAAAACTTGCATCGTTCTAGTTAAGCAGGCCAGCTAACCGCTTTCGGATCAGTATGTAGGTATGCTTATTTATCCCATAAAATTTTTATTATACAATATTAATATAGCGTTTTCTTATGTAATGTTTGCAAAAAGTATGCAGATATAAAATCGCATATTTCATTAGTTTCAGAATTTAGACAAAATTACGAAATATAAGTACATATGAATACCATAAAATAATAAACTTACCTAATATGGATGAAGACACGGCGGCCTATATGCTTGATAATTTCTCCTTTGATTTTGATAGTTCCTTCTCTGAGCTCTAATACGCTCTCTTCTCTCTTTTAACTTCTTCATAGCAAATCTCGGCAAGAAAGGATTTTGAGCTTCCGCAGTTTCCATTAGTTCTTCGTCAGATACTTGAACTACATTTTTATCATTAACAGGTAAAGACTGTACAGAAATTGTAGAAAATATTAAAACGAATAATAAAGAATAAGTTATTATTGTACTAAAATCCATGATTGTCGTAATTAATTGTAAAAAGATGTCGGTCACGCAAGCTAAACCTTCTTTGACCTTCTTAGGATGCAACATCCAGTTTTATAGGGCGATACCGTTCCGGTGACACACATTGCGTGCACTTGTTTACAATACGGAAGTTTTAGGAAATGTAACGGTCGTAAATCCACTTCCAATAATTATCACATCGCTGTCAGATGTCTTTAGGAATACGTTATAGTCTAGTCTTACCTTTAAGGTATATATTTATGTCTATTTAGGCTATGCCTTGTTTTTAGTATAGGTGTACGTTCGTTTTATTACCACATATATTTCAACCTTCTCTGCTGTAAATCTCGTTCATTAGCTTATTTCAGACAACATACAAAAGTCTTCCCTTTACACGCATATGAAGTACAAGATTTGAAAGTATTTAAGATATGTATAAATATTTTTAAGAGTGCGAGTACATCAAAAAGACGATGCCTGCATTGGAAAAAGGTTTATAAGGCTGCACTATACATTCAGCAAAGCATTGCTATTTCTGATGGTGTAACTATATGACTCATTTGTGATAAACTAGTATTAAGGATAAACAAGACCCTGTTATAGAATTCCTCGAAATTATACTAACGGTAGCAATGCTCATCTCTTGACAGTACAGTTGAATAAATATTATGATGATTAATTTTACTTTATTATGACGTTTTACTTACACTATCATTGTTTAGCTTAGCGCTTCATTCAAATCCTCCAAGTTCAACTTATTCAAGCATGACGAAGGATAACATCGTATAATATATATAAAATTCTTGTGTCTTATTATTTTTAGACAAAATATTTTGCTTTTATTTTTTTATGATACAGCATATAAAAATAAATAAACCTCCACATTTTAGCCCCTCTACAATCAACCCCTATTCTCTATGTTGCAAAACGACGTTTGCTGGGATAGCTTGTTTTTATACCATTAATATTTTGTTAATGGACTAGACAGAATTTAACGACCTCCGAGGTTTTCCCGCGAATGATTTTCATTAATTAATAACCTACTATCGATAATTGCAGTTTATTTTTTTAGAAATTTAAACATAGCAAAACATAACATGAAACCGAAAGTTAATTTTATCCTATAATATGTTTTGTTGGACTCTATTAATTTTATTTATTTTACATTATAGTTTTACGTTTTTTACAAGACATAATAACTATCCGCATTGTAAGCGGTATAGAATTCAACCATGATACATATTTATGTATTTATAAAGTACTTCTATTACTTATTTATCTTTTATGAGCATTTGATTAACATCTAGAATGTTTTTTGTGTAACAATGTTGAATACTACTATAGGAAATAAAATTACTTATTAAATATTGATATATAAAGAGTTATTTTCATAACTTTTATAATGGTACCAAACTTAAGCTGTACAGTTCTATGATGTCAGTCTTATTACATCATAATCAAACGAAATTGGCAGTTGTCTCTAATGGATGGGTTTATTTTGATTAATAATGTATAAAAAGGTTTTTATAAGAGTATAATACCGGGTAAGAATATATGATTGCCCTTTAATTTTTTAAGTATTGTAAAAATAAGTTGAGGCAAAAATTATTACAGTCGTTTTGTCAGTCAGAGTTTTTATAGGCGTATTTAAATTCAATACTAGTTTTGATTACTAACAATTTTTTTTCCTTATCTAATGAGTCAATACAATAAAATTATTTTATTGAGTAGTATTTACCAGCTACAAAATTATAAATGTGTGTTGTAGTTTATATTATATCAATTTCATATATAGTGCTTGCAATACAACAATTTGTAAGGATACCGAGAATTGATAAAAATTCTAAACAAACTACTGATTCTACTACTTAAGCTATCCTAAACAATTACAGTCGTCAACATCTTTCTGTGCATCAGTTTGTGAATGTTTTTATTCTGTAGACCTATTATAATACCAAACCCAAACCAAAAAAACAATATAGGTATATCGTGACTCAAAAGGGGGTGGGTGGTGGGGGCTTCTGCATTTTTAACTTATAAAGTTAATTCGATTAGTTAGTAATAGTAGATTTTGCAGGCTCTTATCCACTGAAAAAGTACCAGTCATATATTAGTAAGAGATGTTACTTCCTAGGTACGGCTCTTGGATACCCAAAGGGTGCATTGATCATATGTTTTGTGTATGTAGCAATTTGTGTCATTTATTGACAAAATAAAAAAATGCAACCAACTAATTAAGGCATCGGAAAACTCGTTCCTAGTTTCAGTTCAATCTGTTGACTTCCTAAAAATTGGATAAACGAACATAAAGTTAGAAGAGAACTACTGAAATTTTGTTTACCTTTGTTATCTCATTTCTTTGGACTGCCCATACATACTAAAAACATTGTTAAACCGTGTATGAAAAGTAGGTCCTAATAAAATGTAAATGATGAAAATCAAGAATTTATTGTTCTATGTACTTTTATTTGTATAGTTGCTGAAAATTACACAACACTTAGCAATAATATTTGTATTATCAGTACTTATTTTGCTGTTGCGATTGAATAAATTGGTCATTTATATTCGTGTAAACAAAATAATTAATGTATTATACGCAATATGCATACGTAACTAACAACTGACTTTGAAAATTTAATAACAACATAGACATATGACATATAACAACAGATGTACCTCTCATCTAAGTTACTACAAAAAGGCGTATTTATAACATAGAAAAATAAGTGACAAATTAATAATATTCATATTTGTAAATTTCCAATCAAGAAGAATACTTCCTTATAAAAATTCTAGTTCTCTATAACCGTTGGTCTTCTATTTCAACACACACAATATATAATCATGAAAGTATGCTTCTCGTTTATGTGATTCTTAAATTATAGAACAAATTACTAATTAGTAAGTAGCTAGGTATCACACTTTATTGAGTATTGTCAGTAGTATAGGCAAAAACTTCTCTTAAAAAAAAAACTACAATTCAGATACCTACATGTAATTATGATGTAATATTGATTGAAGATAGCAGTTATGTAGATTTGTATTTAATAATATTATAATGTTTTGTAGTATAGAAAAGAATCTTAGTTTTGTAGTATCTACGTGCAGACCTATTGATATTATCTCTGCATAATAACACGTTTTGCCCAGATAAGAAATTTATAGTTGGTAAGCAAATGAATCTATGTCCATCATTCGCCCTGTACAACTCTTAAACTTTATGACAATTTAAATCATTATTTGCATTTCATTTCAATTTCAAAGAATATCGTTTTTTTGGTAGGAAAAATCATATAAGCAAAATCACCAGTACCCATACGATAAAAGGTCCGATAACAGTAAAGGTCATGGGTTCGATTGTGATTATTAGAAAAAATGTACTAAGGACAGATTCTGGCTTGTATAGAAATATATACCGCCATAGGTTTACCTAATGAATATAAATTATATTTTTCTAACAACTTTGAGCGGAAGTTGAATCTTCGGTTTGGCTTTAAAACTATAAAACTTTGTATGCCGCATGAAAGTTTTGTCGATTGGCGAAATTAATATGTGAAAGACCTTATCAAAATTTAGTTACTAAATCTATATTTTTGTGATTTTTGTGATCCTTGGAGAGCTCTCATTTTATCAAACTGAAATCGCGAATAAATTATTTTCGACTCATCCAGTAATCAACTGTCTTCACTCATTACTATTTCCTTTCATTCGTCGTAATATCGAAACAATTGTTAATGTTGTACTTTATCGGACCAGCCTGCAGGGCTTCTTCTTGGAATTCTAAAACCCTTAATAGTTTTGATAGCTATCTAAAGAAATATATGCTTAAACGCATATAATAAATTAGAGTTTCTTTTACGGAAGCCATATACTGCTTTTTAGAAAACAATCTCCCACCAAACACGTATTTCAGTGCGGTTTAACAAAATGTCATAAAAACCGCGCAGTCGCAGCGGGCACGGGGGAATGATTGGCCAACGGCCATTGGCCGCCAATCGGCATTGAATGTGAATGTGACATACATCGAAGTTGACTAGTATTAGTAAGTATACAAAGTACAAATGTGCGATCGCATCTGTATAAACTTCAAGGTGTTATTATGGTCATGGTAACTATGACGTCACTGTTAGATATTGTTCAATAGCGATAAAATATGTTGTGATGTTTCGTTTCGCGGAGCGTTTGCGAATGAATAGTCAATTGCGGCTAGCGGGAAGTTCATTCAAACAGCTTTACAGCACTAACTGCCCGCAGTCGCTTGGCGTATCGCTCGCTTGTAGCCGCGTTCCGACGATATCGCTACAATATACACGCAATCGATCGCGTTCATTCATAATGTTTTCGTTTGATGTGTAGTGAAACTAATAACCTAGTAGTAATCTGTAAATATAAGACCAATTTTGAAGTTATTAAGTATTTTATTTACGTCCACGACTTTTAGCTATTGTACAGTTTAAGTGTCAGAGAACTCGTTTCATCTAAATCGTTTAATTTAGGTTACTTAATACTCTAGTATGAAGGATAAAAGGAAACGGTAAGTAACGGTTCAAAATTACCTAATCAAATACTAATCACAATAAAAATATACAAGTACTATAATGAAATTTTTGTAGATAATTTTATTATTTATTTTGTTTCTTTTGATGCTGAAAATAATTTATAGATAAAATTAACACCGGTGAAAGCGCCAGTATAAAGTATATATTATATAACATAATTTAAGATCGGAAGTTTATTTTAAGTTAAAATTAACAAAATATTTCGTTTCAATTAGAAGTAAGTCGTTTAAGATTCTTACTATGGGAATAAAAATTTAATTTTAAATATCTCTTTATATCAGAACACTCTGCATTTTTATGACCTCCAAAAATACTAAATTTTTCATATGATTAAAATAAGATATAGTAATCAATCTTCTTTTCTTAAAATTTGTTATATGTGATTTCATCTTAAGTCGGACCCTAAGGTTTAATAGAAGTAATACCATTGGGGCAAAGAGGTAGAACGGAAGCGTACGAGTATTTAAAATTAAAATAAGCTATAAACGTCTCAATATTCACTATTTGTAACGTTACAACAAACATTTTATAACATATATATACTAAGTTATAATCGCCTATCTGAAGGTAAACCCGTTTGTTAAATTAAAAACTGCCCTAATGGAAAAGAATTGATATAAATAACATTAAATCAAAGTGTTTATCATTACTTACTACAAAATCACCATCGAAATTTGATATTGAATTAATTGGTACTTGGGAGTGATTGCCTAAAACAGTCAAAATATCCATGCAAAGCAATTGTCGTACGACAAATGCCCGATTGTTTAAAAATCTCCTTCAAAAATAAGGTTAAATAGATTGAATAAATATCAGTTAAGATGGAAGTGAACTAAAAACCTAGAAATCTCATTCCTAAAACAATGCCCAATTACGAATAATTTCACCCATTACTGTTACTATAATGTATTCCAGGGCCTTTAATTTGTTGTTCCATTTTGACGTCTGAAACGATTGTTCGATTAGTTGCAAAAGTTTACATAATATTTGCAGTATTTGTCTTTTTTTCTTAAGTGATCAATCAGTTTTACCCTTAATACATGGCACGTTTTTGTTTGTTTATTTATCTTAAATATTGTTTTTAAACCTACAAATAATCTGTACCAATTTGAATATATTTTTGTGCGTTCTATCTACAGGACTTTCGTTATTTCTAGTAAATGAGCGATTACTTAGGAAGTACAACGTGTATTGTACACATTTTAATTTTACAACTTTAATAATAATAATGTTGTGCAATAATGGATTACGAAATGAATAAAAGAATATCGAATTTGATTTGTTTTGGTGATAAATATATATTGTCTTTACATTATCATTTACGATACCAAAAACCTATGCAAAAATTTCACTTTTGGGCAAGCTCGTGGTGACGATATCAAATATTCTATAAAGGCCTCTTATGAATTTTTGTGACTTCACATTCAAAGTCGTTATGTGTCCGTTAAGAGATAAAATTAGATTGTCATTTTTCTATAATATATAAACACGTTTGGACCAGTGAAAAACAATTCCAATACTATTTACCTGTAGCAAATAGTATAAATTTTTACAATCATACTAAGTATGTCGAATAATATTAAATAATTTGAGGGTATAATATTTCCATTATGACTGTGTAGATGAATTTAAAACGCTGTATACGCCTTTAAAAAATACGTTACATTACGAAAATTCTTTACAACATTAATAAAAAGAGATTTTAAACCGAATGTGTCATAATATGTTTTTATATTCCAATTTATACAAATGTAATGTCGAACTATGGTTATCGTACATACGTGCAAAAATGTGATGATCTTAATTCTAATAAAGCCAAGTAGTCGATTAGCTATTGTACTTTAAAGTTAGTAGTTACGTATTTCTAGTGACTTAAAAATGAATTCCAGGTGAATCAACAAGTGTCATTGCGAATGTAGTGCATTGTTGACGAAAGTTGAAATACAAACAGTAAAACAATGCAAACACATTGGTTCGTTGACATTATTTCCTATCTAAAAATCATGTTGCCATAAACCAATTAAATTAATTACACCGTACGTACATAGCTTATGTCTTTCGTCGTATAAATATGTAGTTATTATTAGTCTCCCTGTAAAGAGCACTCTAATGCAACTGGGAATGCAAGGTGTTTTGTATCGGTTTAAACTACTACAATTTATCTTTTAATAACACGATCATGACTTACTCGTGGTATGACAGAATTACATACTTAACTTATAAGCTCTTATTGCTATAATTTGATGAAATATTTCTAGAATTACTTAACATTTTAAAAGACATAATATTATACAAAACATGTACTATGCTTAGACAGCATATGGGCCGCTGCTAGCCGCTGTCGCAACCAAAGACCATCAAAACTAGACACAAATATTAAATATTGTTTTTTTTCTGTTATATTATAATTTAAAAATGCAACAAAGTCGTTTCACCTTCCATACAGGTATAGACTTTTTATCTTACAATGTCCCTTCCTGATCTCAGGGTCAGGTCAGGTTTCTCCAGTGTTTTGGGATCTTTTTACAACTTGAGATTCACCGTTAATAAAAACATTTTAATATTAAAACTTATTTTATTTTGATTCTCGTTCGAGTGCAATGTACTTACTTATGTGGCGATGTGTGTTCCAACGATATATTATTTTTTAAAATAAAATATAGATTGTCGTAAATGTATTTATAATTTCAATTACATTAATTAAACATATATTTGTACACAATACATTTATTGCCTGTTTGGCATTGATAGTACATGAACTAGAAAAATGCGATTTGCCTTTTTAATATAAACATTTTTACAACACGTATACTATTAGAATCTATTCAGAATATGAAATATCAAAGGTTTTTTATGAAAAAAACAACTGATCAAAAATTGTATTTGTACGTTTTGTAGGTATCAGAACTTTTATTTTTTAAAAAAGATGATAGGCTTTAATTTAATTTAAATTTATAAATTCATTTATTAGTAAAATCACATAATTCATGTAATTCCACTTTGTGGTACAAAGACCAAGTCATTCTTTTCTTTTATAAAGTTACCTATATTTAATGCACGATTACTTACTAACATACGTATAATTACTAAATAACTGTAATAATTATTCTTTTTTTATTTTAATAATTAAAATATTTTTATTAATGTTTTTTTATAAGGTATCATTTGATTCTGACCTGTAAAATCCTGAAATGTTTTATAGATAGTTATTAAGTTTAAGTATTTTAAGGCTATGAATAAGTTATATTTTATCATATATTTATTTAAACAGCAATTTATATAAATGTCTTCGATAACTTTTATCTGAAGTTTACGCTGAAGTTCAATAAGTATATAATAAAATATACATTTATCATTCGTGATTATACAGAATACATTCAAGTCTCGTTACCTGTCACGTGACTTCTGTACGTCGTCATTAATTTTACTGACACTTGCTGTATAATCATCAATACATACAGAAGACGTCTTGTGGAACAAACTATTATTTAAACAGAATAATAGACTCCTACACCCGTTTGTACTCTATTTGAGGAAACTTTATCATAATTAAGGTTTTTAGGATTAGAAATAATAAAAAAAAACCGTGACCAGTATCCCAAGTATTTATTTACTAATGTTTGTCAAAATGAAGCAAAATTGGACAAGAAATCGTAGCAACAAGTCAGTTTCACAATTGTAATAAAATAAAAATACTAAGTATTCAAAATTATAATAAACATTTTAAAAGAAAACTAAAAAAATCGTCTTTCATGAGTCATAAGCTGTTTAACTATTGGCTGACTTATGTCAGCAATATAATATATACAACTCCAAAAATAGCAAGACAATGTCATGTTGCACCATATTATATGCAAAATTTCGTATAAAGACGTTTTTACGTATCTTTAATATACGATAGATTACATAAGCAAAAACTATGTGGAAAGAATACAGATGATTTTTCAATTTCGATTCATACGACAAGAAAATGAGTAGATTCTAAGAAATCTGACATCCGAAAAGCGCTGATTTGTATAGAAGCTTATTAAAACACCTAGTTGACATATATATAATATATTATTAAAAAGTATATTAATATTATATAAATGAGGAAAACTACCATTTCAGTACCTATTAATTCAGATTTGTCTTTTAACATTACAGGACGCTATAATTATAGACTGACTCATGTCTTTATAATTATGAACACTTAATATTGGTTTTTATAATCTTTTACTACACACCCGATGATTTCAGTTATAATAAACATAAGAAAAACTAGGATATCTTAAAAACATAGGAACACAAAAGAAATAAATTTTATTAAACAATTATTATTTGTTTAAAATAACTTAGTTAAGGCTGCGAACAGATGATTAGTAGTTATTAGTTAATACACGTATATTTGCTACTATAGATCGATATATACTACAGATTTATTTTATAGTGATTACAAAATTCAAAACTACCTTTTAGTCAATATTACTGAATACTTATTTTAAGTAAATTCTTTCGAACGATGAATCTTCAACGCGATTATTTAACTCTTTATTTCTAAACCGATAAAAATAAACAAACACGAAATATTAAATGAAATTTACTAGATTACCGCGCCTTAATCGGATAAACCATTTCTAAGATTAATTCGCACAAACGTGCAGATAAACAATCAAACTGACAACCAGATAGACAACCTAAAAATCATTATTTTGGCTTCGGTTGCGTTAACAAACTCGCCCAATAATATTTTTTCTCATATATCTTCCATGTACCGACAGCGGTCTATGACATTTTAATTAAATGTATACATTTGCCAATTATTATTTTGATGTCGAAGTTGTTCTACGATGTTCAGACACGTTTATTTTTATCATATTTCTCGGAAACATGAACCATGCTCACTTTCTTTTTAATCTTGAAATCAGTCTGTCTGGTTTACAGGCGAATTAGTGTCTGGTAAATGAATTTTGGAATTGTCTATACTTGAATAATATCGTATTAAAATTTCATCCATACTGAATTGATTTGAAAATATTAATATTTTTTAATCAATACCTAGCGTCTGGTACATAGTAGACAGCGTTCAAAATATCTCTGCTCGTATTTTATTCATCGCTAAGGCCGTCAAATTATTATATTATGTCAATTAATCATGTATTCTAATGTGTTAATGTTTATCCTTATTCTATTATAAAATGCAATGTATTATTATCCTGTTTATAATACTTATGTTTTTCTCTGAAGTAAAGTTTTAAGTAAGTTATATGTATTCATTAAACATTTCGTTTTACAAGGAAATTTTCCCAAGGTTTTTTTTAATATCGAGGATCAAAAATAAATCTCGTTATACCATTCCGTATCCTGTAACCTAGTTATACAATAAAATTGACTAACAGTTACATCCATGTAATATTAAGTCAATATTATGATCAAGTTTTATGAAGTTCGAGAATATTGTTAAGAATTAATATTGACTATTTAACGAGCCAGTACTGCATGACGCTGAATACATGTTAGTTATTATATAAGGAAATTTTATTGCAATCACCATCATAAAATTGCTTTCAACAACCTGCAATATATTGTACACATTGAGTCTATGTTGATATAGCGAGCAATTTATTTATTCTCCTAGGTATCACGTTATGTAACTTATTTTTTTATATCTACATTTAAATAACAGCCGAGCTGTGTTTGACTTGATTGTAAGCAAAAGCTCAACCTACTGACCTCATATAATTGAATAATAAAATTGAACCTCAATAATTGAAGGATAGCATTCGAAAATCCATTGGAGGAATAATAGGAA
>JAOSYY010000012.1:11648663-11664558 GCA_025727935.1 Hebomoia glaucippe | reverse complement strand
AAACAAAGCGATTATTTTTTGTGTAGCTTTCGAAAACCATTATCATTATTTATTGAATCAGTAAGCCTTAATATATTTAAAAATTGTATATATACAATTATAGACGTTCGTTAGTCAATAATAAAGAATAAAGTGCCATACGAATAGAATCTATGGTTGATCAATTCGTGTCGTATACATATATTTTAACGTATCGTTATAATGAACCAATCTATGAATCCGGCGAGTAAGCGAATCTATTGAGGCGGTTAAACGTAATCTCCTGTACCTATTTGCGCCGCGTCAGGCGTCTTCTAGCCTATCCAAAGATTAAAACGTAGATATGGCAACAGAACCAACAGTTAATGAACATTGTTTGTGCGATACAATCTATGGTTTATGTAATCGTTTATTGCTCTTGGGAAAATTATAAATGACCACCATATAAACGATTTTGTTAAAGTAATATTTTAATTATTACAGGATTAAGGATTTTCAGATATCTTGATTAAAATTATAAAATATAGGGTACTAGTGGAACGGAAAGACGTCATCCATATTTTTAATATAAAATTTTTAAAACTTTTAAACCCAATTGCAAATCTAAACCATTCTCGAATCATCTTAAACATGCACAAAATTTTCATGAAAATTGGTTAAGCTGTTTAGGGGTAGTTTAGTGACAAACACACGGACACAAGAAATATGTATACATAATAAGATATAGTATACTACAGTGCTAGACATCTAAATTTGACAGTGGTTTAGTTCTTATAAAGCCGTTTTTTGTTTTCGTTTCACTTATGAATACCGATATGAAAATTTCATTTCTAATACTCGAGTAGATATGAACCTTTATCTTTATACTTAAGCCAGTAAAATTATTATTAATTCAAATATAAATATAAATATCTGATGATGGAGCCAAGCTTAAGCATGTTTTTTCTTGTAAACATATTATTAAATGAGTAACTCAAAAATATTATGTAAAACTATGTCACCTGTTTTGAGGACCAGTTAGCATGCAGCAACCCAAATGAGGCTAACATTACCTTAAAACAACGATTTCGATTCAGATCTCCCGCAGCTGTTAGTCAAATTGGATAAATTTGTAAGATGCGGGCTTGAAAGTGTTGAAGTGTAATTACGTTGTGAGAGCTTCTTGTTGACGCCGGCTTAGCCCAGTTGAGTTCGGCTTCGAATTTTTTTATGACAGATAAGCATGAGGCTCCCTTCATGACATCATTAATCAAAGCTTATTCCGACTTATTTATTTTTATAATTAGCGCACAGGCATTAATAAATTGAGGTTAAAACGCGCTGTTGAAAGTCTTCATACTTCACAATATTTTCACTATTTAACAGCGGTTCGTGACGTGAGATTTCGATATCAGTCATACATTTTATGCTCAATAATTACCAAATATATCTTTATAAAAGATAATGTTTAAGTCCATTAGATGCGGTGTATCATGTCTTAATACGGTCGTCGTTTTTATAAACGTTTTGTTACGTAATTAAAATACAAACAAATTTGAGGCTATTAAACGAAATTTTCATACGGTGTTATGAAAATGTAGCACAAAGCCAGCGTCGTCTCTGTTTTCGATTAAAATCGCGAAGACGCTATACACCAACAATGCGCTTTCCGCCGACACACTCTCATTTATTTTGTGTGTATGTCTGTGTTCCCCCTTCGTGTTCACTTACGTGATCGTTAGGGCTGTTCGCGTCGTTACTACATTACATCTATTGATTTTATATTTACAAGTTGCATAATTCTGCTGTTTATTTCACTGGCGAATTAGGATACAATGAACCCGCTACATTGTTACTCCAATTTTTCTTTTTAAAAACCACTTCTTAGAAAAAAACAAACTTTAATATGTCATTATAAAACAGTATGTGTATCGTTAGCATTTCATTCGTGCACAAAGTGATATATTCGTATAGATTTCTTACAGAAAAAAAGATTTACTTCAGTATTTAAATATAATATTACTAATAATTCATTCATATTTATAAGTTTATTAGACGCTTTTGTAGATGATACAGTTATTTGAATAATTACGTTTAAGATTTTCAACCGTGAATTTGCAGCCCTAAGCTAAATCGTATTCACAGCGAAACGGGCTCTCGAAAGGGTGCAGCACTACAATATAACTTCCCACTTCGAATTTTAATTCAATCTAAACTTTATTGTATTGTATACGACATACGTACTGTACAGCGTTTAAACTTATTTCTAAATAAGCAGCTTTTCGTTGGGCGGACGGGACTTTAATATTTGCCAAAATGGAAAAATACGTTTCTATAAAATGCAAGTACCATTACGAAACGAATTAAAAAATAATATTATCAATTGTATCATCTCTAAGATTTCACGAAATGCTTAGAACAAAAAGTGAAGACAATTTTATAATATAGCCTTCACTACTTCCTGTATATAATACATATCCGACGAGCCCTTTCTGTTTCGAGGGCAGGAAAATGTCTGAAATAAGCAGATTTTTTTTTGTACCGCATTCGCAATGTCGTAAAGAAAACAGATCTACGAAATCCCATTGAATCGCAAACATGTACACGTGCAAAGCATACCTCTATCTCGTTCCCACATCTTATTAGTATTCAACTCGAAACTGTGTCTCGTAATATGTAATTTTCGAGTTGCGTTTTGCTTATATTATCCAAGAATTATATTAATAGTCATTTTATAAATAATCCTTATCGTAACTGTGAAAAAACTTTTGCGTTAATCGAGCACCTCTGGGAGGCGATTGAGTAAACGCGTAACTTTCTTGATTATGTAACTTCTTTAATGTTTGGTTTGTTTTAAGATATATTTTTGGTAGCGGTGCAAAATTATTATCGTGCGTTAATTAGCGTTCTCTTAGAAATTTCGTATTTCTATAACGATTTACCTAACTTTAATTAGATAGGTTTCCTTGAAATAGCTTTTTAAATATAAAATTATAAATAGTAACACTAAGAAATGAATCAAAATCATTGTGAATAATAACTGAATAGTGTACAATTCTTTGGATCATGGTATTTTGATAGAAATTTGTGTCGAAAAAAAACCATAATCTTTGAAAAGCAGTATGATTGCGTAAGAACTTTGTTCAGCAAGTGTAAATACGAAGAGAACGGTAAATCATCACGTAACATTAGCATTCAGCGACTGCACTCAGCTCTGCCAGTTATAACTTCTTACGTTATCCACGTTACGAGCGGAAAAAAGAAAAGTTTTACAGAAAAATCCTCTCAATCGTACTTAGCACGAGGTATTACCGTGTTAAGCTTACAAGGATTAGAATAAAGACCGTGAATTCAAGCCAAGAAAATAAAGCTAAAAAATTTCTACACGTCCGTATATTGCTCGACACACGTTTTGATAACTTTCCGCCTATACAAGTAACAGCATATACTTTTGTTTTATTGCTTCAAATAAATCCAAATTGGCTTTTACTCTGAGGATATTTAAAAGTTAATATATCAATAGCTGTACATGGAACTGTTTTATTTTGCTTTTAACTCGCTTTTATGAGTTCTGTTTGTGAGTAATAGACTGTGTAAACAAATTTTAATGTCAATTGGAATGTGGTTATACATAATCAGTTTTTATGTGTATATCTAGATCAGATAACAATTCCGTACTCTAACTCTTAATACTTTCGCGATTGTCAATACTTATAAATGATATTAAAATTTGATTTTTGCATGTAATAAAAAATATACTTCCTGGACCGCAGTACTAAAATTGTCGATTTCTACAATCCAGAAGTAAAGTAACAAAAAAACCTTAGAATTATAGAAAATCCTATTGTTTTTCTGTAACAGCGGAAAATATTTTCTAAATTGTTTCTGCTTGCGCAAACCAAAGCAGTGGTGTCCATAAAAAGAAGGTTTGTGGGATTTATAACGAAAAATATATTATTCATTAGATTTTCATCTTACTTCAGACGTAATCACTATAAATCATTTTAGACCACAACTATCCGACAGCTAGTTAATATTGCAGGAAGGCTGCGCAGGTTGAAACTTCGAAAACTCGTTCTCTCTTCGCAATTAAAGTGTCCACGATATCGAAAAATAATGAGGTAAAATATTAATATGATTCTTAAGTGAATTACTTACGATGACATAAAGCAGTATAAATATTAAATCTGTTATAAACCGTATCACAAGTCCGTAAATGAATTATTTTAATTAGATCCTAAGCGCCGATCCACTAATTAATATTTACCTTAATTAATTGAATAAAAGATTCTCAGGTAATGTAATAACGGGATCAAAATTTAATATTCGGAAAGTTCGAAATGATCGTCACCCTGAGCGAGACCATCCATTATTCATGAATTTGTAAAGAAAATTTATCACGAGTAGATTGTTCGGTCTCAGGGAGGCTCTCGGATTTTCATTTTTAATTAATATTCTATAATCTTCTGCTACAGGATGAACTGAAATAACGAAACACCTTTATAGCGCTGTCTTGTAAAGAAAAGTTATATCTCTGTTAAGAAACGTAATTATATCAGTAGCTTTAAGGCACGCTTTAAGTTAAGTGTAGCAGGTTTATGAATAGTTTTGGAAAAATAGGATTTTGTTTTTACTTGTGTTTCTTGCATACTTCTATTCATCTTTTCGCTAACATCTGTCACTCCAATGCTTACCTTTTCAAAACAACAACTTTCAAGCATTCTTTACATATTTTTTGAGGTAATTTAGGAGTCCTAAATCGTTGTTTTAAATTTATAGACTAATGTAAGCTCACCTTCCCAATATTATTTATAATTTATTTCCTTTTGCAGTATTTAAATTATATCAATAAACCTGTCACATCTCTGGGTATCTAAATGGCTTAGTGACGTTTTTTGAATACTAGATTTATACCACATACAAATTAGTTAGATAAAGATTTATGTTTAAATCCATATTCTAACAGGAAAATATAGCAAAGTGCATGAATAACAAAGTGTAATTTCTTTTATTATCGTAAAGGGAAGCTTTCAGCGATTCCTTCCGCCTCATAATAAGCTCTACAAAAGCTTCGACCTTTGTGACGTCATTTCCGACTCGCTGCCGAAGGCTGTATTATCATACAATTAAATTCCTTTATAACTTAGCTTGTAATTTTCTTAATGCTTTATGAAATATAAAATTCCTATATGACATAGATTAAAGTCTTTATTTAATTTTGTAACTTCATTTTAAAATAGTTTGTTTAATTAGACTACTAAATGTGAAGTATAACTACTATACTATACAAAATATTAACTTTAATTTAAAACGCATTTATATACATACATACACATAGTCACCTCTTTTTTCTGATGGGTAGATAGCGACAACGACTTTTCTCTATTCATTATGTATCTAAAAAGAGCCTTCCGTTAGAGGTTCCGAACCGTCAATCGAGGCTTCGCAGGATTCAATTTACGGTTGTAGTATCATACGAGGGGCCTTGTTTTACGAAAAATTCTGAAGAAAAATATGACATTTTGTGAAAACCCAGTTGTTTCGACTAGTTGAAACAAACGGACAGCTGTACAAATATTAGAAATGCAACAATTGTTGGAATAAAGTTCCTTTGGTTAGTTTTTGTTTAATAAAGATATTTATCACAGTGTTATTAATAAGCTCTTGGTTATATTGACATTACAATTAAATACTTCAGAAGTAGTTTTTTTTAATTTATTAAGTAAGTTCCATATCTAGGTAAGTATAAATCAAAAAGCAAACGTTTTTCCTTAAAAAATAATTTGGATGAACTTAAACTCCTAAACGAAAGGTCACAATGAAGCCTGAAAAATACTAATTAGTATCTATGAAAGCCTATCATAAGACTGGGTAAAAAAAGGATATATATTTTTATAAAGTAATGGAAAATCTTGAGGTCTTAGAAACAACGCTCAGGTTACGCGCCTGATCGATATAAACGGTCAAGCGCCTCTTTGTACGCGACGGAACGGGTTCCGTAGTATTACTGAATCCCGTACATATTTGAAATACAAATAAGTTTTGTAGACTCCCGATTTCCTTAAAAAATTGAGGAGTAAGATCAATTTATAACGTATGTGTTGAATAACTTTCTTGAAATTTGAATATAATCATCATGTTTATTTTTTTTAAAAATTGTATAGTGTAGTTTAAAATTTTTACTCTCAATTAATTTTAGAGAGACATCGATGAAAAAAGTTTTGAAATCAAACTCTATAAAGCTTAAAATCAAGATAACGTAATTAATTCGATTGAAAATAAAACAACAACAAGATAAAATCAGTTATTACGGAACCCTTCAAAAGGACTTATAATAATTTCTAAAGAACATTTCCATGAATAAGGTATTTCCCCGAATGTGCCGATAAATCTCGATCACAAAGAATATTATATATCTGTAAGTTTGTTCATTTCGCCGGCACCCCTCGATGTTATCTTGTTTTGACATATCTCTCGACTTACTAATATTTTATGTTGCCGCCATCTTAAAATTGTGACTTAAGCGTATGTCTTAAGAAGCCAGAGTTTGTTTGTAAAATATAACTGATGTCACTTGGGTGGTGCAAAGAATCTGAATTTTTATAAAATGTTGTTTTTGTATTATATTTTCATGTCTAAAGTGCTTAATCAATTATAATAAAAATGAATAGAGATGAGAAATAGAAAGACAGGGCATAGACTATTTTTTAACAAAAACAAAACTTATAAGCTGTTGAATCGTAGATGAATGTATGTAGTCATCTCTTAAGTAATACATGATAAATATTCATATTGACGTAAATGAAGAACCTTTGAGCTTTTTTGAGAAGCAACTCAAATAGATACAACAGGACTTGACGTTTTAAAAATAAAAACAAATATCACCATCACAGGTCGTCAGTGCATTATTGATTATTCAATGATGTCATAACTGGCCTTAACGACAAGTGTGTCGTCCGTAGGTAACTGTCATGAAATAAATTATTGCCCAAATAATTAACATCTCTTAAATTAACATATATTTAAATCCCATGCATCATTATTGTGTTTTGCAAAGTACATTACTTATTATAAATTAATATACCTATGCACCGATAATACTGTGTTCACACGCAGACTACAGTACATTAACACGCAGTTGCGAAAGGAATTGTGCGCCTTGAAAACTGTCTGGTGTCATAATTGCTTGAGTTATTTTATTTTGATTTAAGTCTGTAAAGTTTCGAATATTTGAAGTAATAATTTTTTGTACTATATGGTTAGTGTTAACTACATTTAGTGAGTATTTCGTACATCTATATTGTCTAATTTTAAAATAAATTACATAAGTTTTGATCAACTACTGTTTTAGGATAACATAAATTAGTTTACGGGTTTGCTTTTTCTGTACACATAATATAAATTAATTTAAAAGAGAAGCGTCAATAGACTTAAAAATATGACTGGAGTATATAGCTCACCTACTGTAAATGTCATATTCTGTGTCATTAATTAACATTTCATTACGTTTGACCACAAACAACATGATAATCCGTTTTTGTTGTTGACAATTGAGCTTTGAATATCTTTTATCTTTAATTACTTTAAATCGTCTCCTAATATAGTGACTTGCGTGGGTCTCGTTAAGGAAGCTAGAGCATATCAATTAAGGACGCGTTATCGATTTATTACTTTTAAATTCACTTCACAAGTAGGAAGACTAAACATTTTTTATAAAAATCCGTGTACACGAGATGGGCGTGGTTTGTCGTCTGAAGCGCTCGATATGAAACAATCTCGGTCAAAATTATAATGTCGCTCTCACCTCGAGACCTCGAGCCGTAATTCAAAGGAACTGTGATTTTCATCAGCGAAATGAGCTTGGCACAAAAACGTGTAGACCGGAACTCGTGATCAAGTTAATTAACGGAAGCTGTAATGTTTCACTTTGCTGCGTACTTCGAGTTCATTAGCCGTTCTTACTAATTATCTAATACCTTGAAACATATAATGAATACAGGGTAAACTCTAGGGAAACGCTGAAAAATTTATTTATAATGTTGCAAGGTTTTGCTAGTTCTTGTTTAACAAATGACATACATCGAGTTGGATAGCCGATAAGAAGAATGTATTGTGTGAATAGTTTCAATTAAATTTTGTTTAGCAGCGCCATCTCCAAGATTTATGTGACTGAAGTTAGCTCATCAGGTTGGCTAAAAAGATATGCTATATGGTGGCGCTACACTACATTATTAATACGCAACAATTTCTCGCACATGTGTTATCTTTGAAATTCGTAATTTTATATTAACTTAATTATTAAATATATCGCACAGATTGAATTGAATCCCGGTCGCCCGCGTATTTCACATGGAATTGGAAAGTTAAATTCTGTAGAAAATAGTCATTGAGAATGAGATCTCTTTTTATAACACAATAAAATACATGTAATAAACCTGTTTTCGATGAAAACTGTATATTTTTATGTCACATATTTTCTGTTTTATATTACGAATGAACAGGAGATGGTCATTTGATGGTTCATATTGATCTGAGATCTAAGTTAAAGGTGTAAAAGGTTTTCGCTTTTCTTATATAAAGCATACTCGATAGCTTTTCAACTGATCAAACATACTAACAGTTCGACTACTCGTTAACCCAGCTAGTGCTAATCGTTCCTAATTGCTCTAACCCTCTCCCACCTGTCCCGACAGCACCCGTTGTACCCGGACGTCACTTATGTTAATCCAGTTTTCTATAGTCTTGGGAAGTACTTATCAAAACAATGATTTATATGAAGCCAATAAAAATGTTTGAATTTATTTATCTCGCATTAACGGATTTCAAAAAAGGACGTTAATGATGTAATCTTTTGTAAACGTTACTTAAGTAGGTCCTAACTGTTATTGAAACATTAAAGTTATTATTCCTTCGCTGCTTTTTGTTTGTCAAAAATAAAAGTGTATATGTGATCCATTATTATGGCGATTTTCTTTATAAGTATATAGCAGTGTATTTATTGGTTATAATAAATAAAATGTAATTTGTCTTAGTTTATTAAAGAGAAAAATGGCAACAGCGATCCGAAAGGAAAGACAAAAAGTTAAAACTCTTTGATGTAAAAGTAATTTAGTGAAAATGGTTATTTTGACTTTTCTCAACAATTTCCATAATAATTAACAACCTTGGACTTAAAAATGAACGTTTTTTTATAGGGAAGTAGGTTATCTTGTTTCGTGTTTTGTACGCTTACACTAATTTAAAAAAATGGTGTTTCCTGAAATTGAGTACATGGATATCCATAAAATACAAAGACCGCATACTCATAGAATCGTTTTAAAATTTATAAGAGAAATTAATTAAAAAATCTTCTTTTTCTTCGTATAAATAAGGGGGTCGACCAAACCATTATAAATACAGTACAAATTGGACGATGATACTCAACCGTGAACGAAACCAATATATTAATAATCTCAGTGTAGTATGTAGTTTTGCATACAAAAAGTCGTATTGAACAATAACGGGTCTGCGGGCTGTACTGCTGCAACCCAAATCTTTTTTTAACGAGGCCAAATCGGGCATATGGACGTAATGTTGAGGATATTAGGGTGTGAGGGGTCGGAGCGGGGTGCGGGGTGTATCGATCCGCGGTTAGTTTAGCGGTTCAACAGCCGCCAATATTTGTTTTTTCTTAAGGCTATTAAGGTTGTGTAACGACTGTGCCCCTGGCTTTTAGCAACACAACTGAACACATTTATTTTTATATAGAAAATACCCTTATGTTATACCCCTTTTAAGTATTTTACACAAATATAAGTCTTTAGGCAGGTAGGTATAGTTATTATTTATACACAATATTCTATATCAGTATTTATATAAATAAGTATATTTTATTGATTACAGCAGACATAACCGGTTTTCCAGTGTCTAAAACAAGTGCTCAGCTCTTACATTTGAGGTCTTTACTCAAAGGTTGGATAAAACGTGTTTTGTTTGAATTCATCATTGTTTATAACAAACTCCATCACATAGTGTGCTACTAAGTAATTTTTACTTGCAGTTTATTTTTGATATAGAAATAAAACATTTCCATCTATTGACAAAATTTTGTATATATTAAAATAGACGATACTAGATGGCATTATTTTGTTTTTATTTACATTATAACAATTTTTATTACAAATAATCTTTGTTTCGATTATGATAACTCTACTAGATGAAATGAGGCTTCATTTTTTATAACACTGTATCTGTCCAAGCGCCTTACAATTTATAACAAAAGCCATGTACACAAAGCATCCTTGCTCCTTTAGCTAATCAGTCATAAAATATACACTCTTTGTCAATATACCGAGTTCTATGTGTCTAAACAATAAAAATCAGTTTTAAGTTCCTTGTATTCAATTATTTAGGTCCGTTTCGAAGACTTAGAGATTTTATTATATACGATAACAATGTATGTTTTCTTTTAAACTACAGGTATCCCGTTTTAAATTTAACATTAAGTTTATCTACGCCAATAAAAATATATTTGTCAAAAAATCAAACATTACCCACTAAATTTAACTACCCGTTCCAGTTGTTTCGGACAATAGTTGGAAGAAACAGAGAAGGAAACATAAAAATATTATATATATGTATTGTCATGTTTATACAGGCTGTTTGGGGACCATTCCCGAAAATGAAGACGGGTGGTAGAACTAATGACACATTTGATGAAGGGACGGAAAATATCAATCCTGACTAAAAAAAGACATATTTTAACACTTTTTATTAGCATTATTTACGCTCCATATTATAAATACAGCTAAGTGAAACGATAGTTTCATATAAAATACATTATTTTACATACAAAAAGAACCAGCAATGAAGCATCATAACAAAAACAGCTGGACTAACATGATGGAGTGAAATAATACTAATAAAACGTTTTAAAATATGATTTTTTTTAGTCAGAATCGAATTTTATTCCGTCCCCTCATCAAACGTGTCATTATTACTATCACCTGGTCTTCGTTTTCGGGAGCAGTCCCCAAATACCCGGTATACATATTTTTATATATGTATATACTAAGACACTGTGTTATTATCCCACAAATACATATGACAATTCTACTCTGTTATATTCCTATGTCTAAATCATGTTCTCTCTCATACATAGAGTCTTAAACAATCAAATGTTTTGAATCGTAATATTATTTCATTTAGAGTACGCTCACTGCCCCAGAGCCTGAGGGTTTCAAAATATTACACAGTCTTAGTGTGTTGGGTTAAGACTGTCAACCACTGCATACAAAGATATGATCGTACCATATGACTGGTATAAGACACTCATTAATCGAAAAGCTTTAACCGACTTTTATTTCTTAATACAAAGTGCCACAGCTTCAGATTGGTATTATTATTTGTGCCTTTAAATCCTATTCAATTCTACGTGTTAAGCTACACATGTAATATAATGACATCTGTATATAAAAAGTTACAGAGAAGATAAATTTCGTGATTATAACGGGCCGTTCGAACAAAATGCGTTGTTATATGATAGAAGACAGATCAGTTAACAAAAATTCTACATATAAGCTTTAATACGTCAACAATATCTTTGGAGCACCACTGGGCGACATGCCTACCCTGTAACTCAATATGTTAGAACTCAACTCCAAGTGAATCGTGAATTTTTAAAAAGTCAACATCGCTATGAAAATGTTTCACTTCAGTCTACGGAGGCTTCGTAGGTTTGTTAAGAAAACCTTCGTAATGGCATTGTGACTGTTCTCTTTGTACCGGGAATTTTCTATTAGGAAATGTACCCTATCGAATTTTTGATTACACGGTTTTGTATTCGGGAAATATTTTATACTAGACTAATTCTGGTTTACTGACAATGATTTAGAATATTTTTTAGCTTTTATATACACACAAAAAAACTAAACTCGCCAGTTTTAATATATCTATTAGTGAAACGTTTTGACGTTTCATATGTTATCATCCCGTCCGCCTTTGAACTTCAAATATAACTATATTTTGTATTATTAGATTTTCCGACTTTAATCCCGAGTAAACAAGATATATTAAATTGATTCATACAGGGTACGATATGCTGAACACCCACCTACCTACCAAGAATTACTATATTGAGACATACACAAACCGGTGTCTATGGTAAAGTCCGGTTAGTTTTAATAGCGAATAAGCTAAAAACGCGCTAGTCAATCTGAAAAAAGGTGTTTATGGTATACTCCACTGGGTGATTCGGGATTACTTTCAAATTGTTTAGCGGTTTCCGAGCATCTCCTTTACAACTTAATGTGATTTTTCAGTGAGTGCACTGCGGGAACATTGGGATGAGGCAAACGCGCGTGTGCTGCAGCGCAAGGCGCAGCTGGACGCGATGTTGGGCGATTCGCAGCGCTACGAGGCGCGGCGTCGCGACGCAGACGCGTGGTTGGCACGCATGGAGGCGCGGTTGGCCGCCATGCAGCCGCCAGCCCACACGGCAGACGTGCTCGACGCACAATTGCGAGACCAGAAGGTACTACCTGTCACAACTATACCTGGGCTATATAGTATAATTTAACAATGTTGTTTTTATATTGGTCGTAAACTCAATAATTTCATAATTCCTAGGCCTTATGTACATTAAGTTACGGTATATTAGTAATTATTTAAAATTATTATTTAAAAAATACCCCACCATAATAATCGCTTACCACGTTTAATTTCGAAACCGGGTAAATGATGTTTATAAAATCATGTTTTAACGAGATCCGGCTATTTCGCTTATTTATTTTACAGATATCTTACCTATACGACGATTATTCATAATTTATTAATTACTTTGTCAAGAACTAATAAATATTATGAATTAAGGCTAAATATTTGAACGAGTGGACACGATGTTTTACACTAATTAGGTTAATTAAACACAAAGGCTCCTCAGTCAACCCCCACTCCGGCATGTCTAGTTATCCTAATGACATGCAGGCCCAAGTCCGCAAGTCTTATCGAGCGGTGATTAGCGAATCTCTAGGGTTTTCGCTCCTGTCTTGAAATTAATTAATGAAAAGAATTTGTCGTACTGATAAAATAGTAAATAAAAACAATTTGCAACGAATTGCCTTTTTCACAACTCCGCTGTGCCTCCATTATCCCTTTTTATAATTCTTTATATGTTTTATCCTATTATTTTAACACTTAATTATTGAAACTAAAATAAAATTTTCAAGACAAACAATTTTACTCATTAGGACATTATTTTATCTTGATTTAATTTATTTCCTCGTATGTCGCAGCCCTGGTGGCGACAGCGTGCGCGTCAAGAGCAAGTTGTTCAATCAAAAGTTTCCGTACCAATTACATTTAACTTATGAGCCCCTTTTAATCACGTACGTCGTTAGTACTGTTTTCCGTCTTCTCCATGTGAATATTAATTTAGGCTAGGTCTTTGTAAGCATATATCGGTATTAGTTTTTATGGCCGCTACGGCATAGTGATTATCAAAATGGAACGCGCCCTTACCCTTATCTCAAACGCAATGAACATGTCTGCTAGACCTTTATTTGTCTCCCTCCATATAAAAAAAATCATAAGCTGACCGATGCTATTGACTGAAACTACTATTTCACTATTTATTTTCATTGATTTTCACAGTAAGGATATAACATAAACGATAAAAGGTATCTTTATAATTAGTTTATTGATAGTAAAACCGCTAAGGGCTATACGTATATATATTTGTACACAATATAATTTGTCGCTGTAATATCCAAGGGATAAAATATAAATTGTATTGTATATAAGTAATTTTCACACTTCGGCTATTTGTGATATTTCTGGATAAAGCCATAGTTTAAAAACTTAGTTCATATATATTCGAAAGGATTAGATAAACCGTCGCATAAGTGCTATCACAGAATAAATCAAAGATTTCTACAATATAATAAATAAACTATGTTATTTTACATATATACCATTAAAATAATATTTTTTTGCTTTACAGTATGGCAATTGAATATAGTGTTGTTACTATAAAAAATTTAATTACTCAACCTTAATAAACACCTGACTCTTCTGTAGTTTTATGTTTTCACTTATATGATGTTAGAATTTTACGACGAAAATATGTCCTAACTTCCCTTTATTCCTATAGTTCAACAGCGCCATCTAACCGCAGAGTTACAGATTTTAAAGTTTTCCACAGGTGGCGCTGGAAATGAAACCTTTTTATATAAAATTATTATTTTGTAACCATATTCGAAAGATATTTAGTCATACTCAAGGTTTTGGTGACAATATATATAAATACTAGCTGACTCAGCAAACTTCGTTTTGCCACATAAATATATAGGGGTTGATTACAGAGGAGTGAAATTTTGGGGTTGTATGTATTTTTATATGTTGTATTATAGAATATTAAAAAGTTAGGGGTGAAAAACCCTTAAAATTTAGGCAGATGAAAAATAAATAGTAGCTTAATCTGAGACCTACTGGATATGTATATAAAATTTCATAAGAATCGGTCGGACCGCTTCAAAGGAATTTGGGAACAAACATTGTGACACGAGAATTTTAAATGTTAGCTAAGATATACAATAGCGGCTTTTTGTATTTGTATTAAATACTTCGAAATTTATTTTCATTACTAACATTTTAGATAAAACAGGGATTATATCCATCGCTGTACAGTATATCCATTGATTAATGCATTTGTTTTAAATTAAATTGTATACTTTTGTTGTGTAGTGTAGCAGCGTATTTTCGAATATTATAACCGACATCGCTGATCTTAGCTCTATAAATCACCGTTTGTTGTATTTCCAGTCGTTCCACGCAGAAGTACACCAGTACAAACATCAGATTGAGCTGTTCGGGCAGCTGACGCAGCGTCTAATCGCGGTATACCGCAACGACGACACCACACGCATTAAGAGGGCTACCGAAGCCATTAACCATCGATACACTGAGCTTAATAACAGGTCAGTTAAAACCAAAAGTTGAAATGTGTAACAAAAATAAATGAAAAAATAAGTTTACGTATAGAATTTATCAATGAATCTGATTTGTTCTTCAATTATGTCGACGTTAGAATCCTAGACTATAGTGGTAACAATAATTCTGTTTTGAATATGTTAAAAGGAGGTGGTTGATTGAAAAATTTCTTTTAGTACTAATTTGTCGTATAGCATGACAACATTCAAAGCCATAAATTCTCATTTATATGGAAGTATTCATGTTTCTTATACCACATCCTTGTTTATATATTAAAAATTATCTATAAGAAATACAAACATGAGTGCATCTGTCACTTTGCTAGAGCACACAATATTTCACTGTGTTGTCAACCAGAAAATACCTTATTGTGATTCCTTATCTTATTGATATACCTACATCTTTCATATGTATATCTTTGTTAAAACCTTGCATAAGTTAAAATTATAATTAAAATACCTTACAATTTACATGTAATTATTGGTTGGTGGCATGATATAGTTTTGACATATATTTCTGTTATGAAAGATGTTTCGATACAAGAGACATTTACATATTTTCTAATATATATTATTATTATTTTAGTATAATAGCACGCGGCAAAGCACTGCATTCAGCAGTATCCTCGCTGCAGAACTTTGATCGTTCACTGGAGAAGTTCGTCGCTTGGCTGAGTGAAGCGGAGTCTCTGCTCGACGCAGCTGAAAGGGATCCACATCTGCTCAAGGTGAAATATTTGTTATAGTATTCTAAATACTTTTATATATTCTATAGTTATTATACGAAACAAGGTTCTAAGCGTCTTTATAACACTCCTTGTAAAATGACGCCATCTGTAGACTTATTTTAACAATATTGAGTGTGTGACATTGTAAAAGAGCTGGCTCGTTTCATTAGCCTGCAACTAGAGGGTAGTAAATGTTTGTTGAAAGCGCCATCTGTGGAAGGGTTGTGTAGCAACTCCCGACTT
>JAOSYY010000012.1:11625135-11648563 GCA_025727935.1 Hebomoia glaucippe | reverse complement strand
CGATCAATATTTACACCTTTTAACTAACAGTAGTTTCATGGAATATTTTTAGTTTAGTCAAGAAAGTTTGAAAAGTTTTTATGTTTATAAGGAATAATATCAAGTTATTTCAATGAACTATTGAATTTTGTTTTATATTGTTTCTAAGAAATATAAGAATGATCCAATTGTTACTCCATGTCACCGAAAAATGATTCTGAAGAACGTTGCTAAGCGAACTTTGATTACAAAGAGGCAATATAAATTATTTTATTCTTAAAAAATTTACAAAAATATGTATTTCCTTCGTTAAATTGTATAGTACTAGTACTACTAGAAGCAAAGTACTAGGATGATAAACGTTGATGACATTCTAGTTACAGCTATAACACCCAAAAGATTATCGTGTGTTTCAGTAAATATTAAAATTACGGCGGAATGCAGCTAATATATAGCATAATCAAAACTTTGGCGTAGTTTTAAATTATCCCGGCAAAGTTAGGAATTGTTCTGGCAAGTTCTAGTGAAATGCTGTAATTATTTGCACTTAAGAAATTATTTGTTTTGCGCTTTTTAATGTGCAACTTGTAAACTTTCAAGGAGAGCGGGCTAGTTTTGTTGTTCGCCGTCCGCATAGAGTTTTCTTCGGTCCTTACAGGAGCTACGACTTGAAAAACTGACTGCAGCTTGTAGTTACTTTTATAAAATGTCTTAACCTTTAACAACTTTAGACTAATAAAATATAAACTATTGTTTTATTAATATGTAAATGTATTATAGTTCTCGCAATATAGATTAGGCGTAAATGATGTAACGATGATTATTATTACTGTCTTTCGTTTCTTTTCAGGTAAGCTTTGAAAAAATCCGGTCAATTTTTACGGAGAAAATTGATGGGTAAGTCATATTTATTATAAATAATATCATTATTATTTGTTATGAAATATGTTACAGACTCAATGTATTATAAATACATATAAGACTATGAATTCATAACATTATTCGTTATGTATTTAGTTACAAAATTTCGAAAGCAAGTTAAGATATTTTAAGTGTTTTATAGATACATTATCGTTTCTTCCTTATATTTCTATATTTCCGACCAAAAAGCTGCTATATGCTAACGACGCGGCAACGAAGCTTGTTGTAATTGTCTGTGACGTCATCGTATTCGATACACCTTCCTATCGATCAACTCATATTCTTGAATAAGTCTCTACAGTAAGAACAATGTCACATGAAACCTGAAAGCACACGAGCGCGAAGAGCTTTACAACGACATACTTTGTAAAGCAGGATTATTTCTTCATAAGGTGGCTTTAATCAATAAAAATATACTGCGTTATAGGTGGTGAAAAATGTTTTAAAATACCTTAATTTTACCAAATTTTGTTTAGTCGTAACTTGATATAATTTTTATAAATTACATATGCACTCAAAAGCAAAAAACAACTAAAGGTTAAACAAGATATAACAAACAACATTGTCATTATAAAATTTCACTTTACGTCATTAAAAATATACCTAGAAAATATATATGAATTTTTATTGAGATCAGAAAAAAGGACCATTAAAACAGTGAAAAATATTTAATAAGCGTAGAACATCACTGAAACGCGCTCGTGTAGAAACATCAGGCCGAGCGGTCTAGCCGCCACTTTAAACGTATAACTGGCGAAGCACTTATGACCTTCGATACTTCACATTAGGGTTGTCGAACGAGTTATCGATCCATTTTATTTTACAAGGTAAATAAGAAATCATAAACGCCTTTTCACTTTTAAAGAGGTCGGATGGCAACAAATAAATATTTTTTTTAATAAAAATAAAATTATATTTCAATTATAAAATAGTAGTTCTCATATTGTGAAACTGTACATATCGATGGCGTTAATTGAACTAATTTTATATTGGACCTTCACGAGTTAAATATCGGTTTCACTCTCAATATTTTTAAGACATGTTCACATCCTATTAAAGTGAAGCCTTCGTCATCCTTTGATCCCTTTCTTTCCCTCCGTTTCCCTCTTTTTGTTTATGATCGAGATTAAAAGAAATTCCGGGCGACTGCTTTCTTGTGAAATAGCTTGATATGTTTTTACGTCTGTTGGGAAATGGTGTGATATATTTAGGAATGTTTGGAATTTATCAATGAATTAATGAAATAACTCAGAAAGACCTCTTTGTTAAAATGAAGACATTTTAAGCTGTAACTAAATTGAATGCCAATCATTTCGTATATTAGATTTGCAACAGCAAGGAGAAAGAATAAGTTTTTGGTATTTTTTTGTAATACTTTTCCTTATACACTTTTTTGATGAATAATATTTAGACTTATAAAATGATAAAATTATATTTATACAATTAACTTATAAAAAATTTTGAGAGGTGTTGTTATATATTTATTTTTAATATATAAACTAAACTTTGATGTTTTACCCTTAAGCGGTTTCGCACTTTATCTCTGGGAAGGGTTGATATAATATGATATGTTTCATCTCAATGGACCCTATTTAGTTTCATTATCAAAAAAGTAAATTGGCATTATTCTTATTTCAATTGAGTAGTAATCGAGTTCAAGGCAATTCCTTATTCTATTTATGTAAATATCTTGTATTAAGGCGATATCGAAATAGTCGAGCGCAGTAACTGCTGTTCACGAGCAAGCGGTTAAATCGGATGCAACACTAAAGTACCACTAGCGGTGTCGCCTGGCGCCTGTTCGATCCATTTCGGACCAAAATATCCAAACTTAAATGGATTGAAAACCCTTATTGAGATCATAGTTATAAGCGAAGCGGATAGCAGCAATTTCAACACTTGAATTGTGTCTGAAAATTTACATAAAGCGAAGACAATATTCAGAAAATACCGTGAATGTATGTAAATAAATGAAACATCCTTAATCTCAAAATATTCATTATATATACCCGTAGAATTAATTATTCATCTTATATATTCATATTATAATACTCTTTTATCCACTCAGATATATAAATATATTTCTGTTTAATTAATTTAAATATCTCATAAAATAAGTAAATTATTTTCTTAGATATACATATTAAGCATCCATTAAAACATAACATGTGAATAAGAAAAATAAAGTAATCGCTCGCATACAACCCGCTTCGCTTATCGTTGTATGCTACGTTTGAAAGTTCTGTGCAACGAGCGCGTTGTACGAAGTGCTATAATGGACGGGTTAATATTCTACTCCATAAATAAATATTCCAATACGAAATAACCGCTCAAGGATTCAGTTTAAATGAGGATCGGATTCAAGTGCGACTTTCCTCTGTTTACAAAACTCTCTCAAATGTAAAGTTTAAATTTTATAGAGAATTTCGAGATGTTTTGACACCTAAGAATAATCAGTTTATTAACTTAACTTTTTACATAAGTATATATTCATATAAATGGTTACTTTTAGTCGCAAAATCGTAAATGAATTAAAAAAAATATTTTAGTTATGACGTTAAAGCTAACATTCAATAGTTTAAAATTGTATGTTCCTAAGGATTTCTTTAACATATTGTGTTTAATAATGTGGTTATTAAAAGCGCATCGTATAAAGAGAAAAATCATAAACTGTTGATTTATGAGTCACCCGATATAGACGGTACAACGGAATTTATAGCATATTACTTCATAACTCCACCGTAACCGGCCATGTTGCTGCTTTTAGATCTTCAAATTATTTTCTATGCCATACGGACGATCGTTTGTAGACTCATGTCTGAGGTAAATAATATACACTCAGTGCGCGTGCTTTGATGAACAACTACCATCAGCTGGTAGACGCTGGTACCGCTAAGAATCATAGTTTTAACTCCTTCTCATTTGCCGCCACATACCCAGGCTTACTCGTACTTCTTGGTAGCATAGGCTTAGCCTCAGTATCATTGATTACTATACTATGATAAGCTTTTGACCTATTTATTTAAATTTAGAATATTCGGAGATTCGTAGACTAAAAACATTTTACTTCACGGTGTTTTTATTTATAAAATGTGTATAGATAGTTCAAATGTCGATATTTTCTTTTCAACTTCACGTTATTACGCTGACAAATAATAAGTCAAACGTACAATATGCAAACGTTAAGTACCTAATGTAAGAAGTATAAAATACATATCTTAAAATCTTTAACTAAGATTTCTTTGCAGACGATTTGCCATATCTTCGCCGTTTGTGTTTGCATTTGTTGTAAGTCTTATAATAACAGCTCGACTTGTCCAAACGTTGCAGGGAATTTTTTTTTGTGTTACTTAAACTCGACTTTATTTCAGTTAAAAAAATATTATTAATTAAGGTGTGTATGTAAATTGCAAAGTTTAAAATAAGACGTAGTCATTGAAACTTAATAAAGTATATGTTAATTGATTTGTGAATATTAATTTATAAATTTTTGAAGATTCAAGTTTTGTTGGAGTGTTAAAACCGTTTTATGGGAAGTATTAACAAATATCAAAGTACTGGCGTAGGACAACGTATCCTAAAAAATGTTGTCTAAATCGTTCGTAGAAAGGCTACGATAAGGTAGATGAATTTCGTAGCTCGTAGACGTGTTGTAGAACCGTAGACCATCCTATGGCACTCACAATGAAAGGAAATATCATGGAATTTAATAAGTGATTGAATACAAATTTTATTCAAAAATTAAATTAACAATATTTTTCATTTCCTTTTTCGTCACTGCTACTATCGAACAGTTTATCTTGTATTTATAGAGTTCAAGTTCGAATTTCGAGAAAATACAATGATTAAAAACTGGTTTATATTTAAAAATGGTTATAATTTAACCAGACAGAAATGTGCTTGCTTCTTGCCTCATCAGAGGATACGGGCCATTACAACTTACTTTCTTTCTTTATTTACTACAAGTGTTAGCCAAAAGTAAAGTGTTCAGCGAAGGGTTCAGTTAATAAACTATGACGTATGTATGTCATAGAACGGGGGTAATAACAAGTTTACGGACGAGTTCAGCTCTCCATTCCTGTTATGCTTATCTTTCAAAGTACTCAAGATTCATCCCCAGATACACTAGCTCGTCTGTATATATTATAAAAATATACGAGTATTATGTTTATGTTCAAGGTTTGGAATTTTTGTGTTAGTGTGATTGTGGTGATTTTTTGTAATCGGCTAAACAAATGTGAAATACGATTTTTAGTTAAAATAAAAATATTTTTGTCACTAAACTCCGCAATTAATATAGACCTTTATACGTTACATACTTTATTTCATTATGATTCTATAATATTAATCACAGGTTTGCTAATTGTATATTCGTAGCGGGTCTACGAGAGCAAAGTCTGTGTAGTTACTCTGCGCTCGAACGACGCCCGAAACCAAAACACGCGCTGCAGGGGGGTGTTGCAAGCTTCCCGTCAGTCGGCCGGCGGACGCCGTGCGCGACGCACGCTTCACGCCATGTGACCCTGCCTGCGGCCGCCATGACCGAGGGGGCGGGCAGGCCCAGGCCCGCGCCGCCCCGTAAGCCGGACTCGTTGAGCCTCGCGTGGCCGCGATGGGATGATCCTCCGCCGCCGGCACCGGACACTAAACCGCCGCTTCCTATAACTGACGATTTCGGTGGTTTCTCGCCTTACACGCCACCAAATCCGATCCGACCGGAACGTCGTCCTAGGCGCCCCCAGAGTGTCGTGTCGCCGCGGCGGGCCCCTGAGTTAACTAGACGTCCTCACTCGTTAGGTTCTGTTGAAGATGACTGGCCCGTGCCGTTGCTGCAGCCAGTTCCGCGCCGGCTCGTCCCGAACGTCCCTAACGTGTCAGTTCGCGCAAATTTCCTACCGTCCTCCAGAAGTGACTATCAGTTGCAAAGACCGGCGATCATGACGAATGGTTACGGTGCCGTACCGCCCTCGACGTCACGAAGGTTGTCCTTACCGGGTGGTGGGCAAAACCCGCCTAAGGTATCTGCAACATTTCATGGGCTGTCGGCGCTCATGGGGACACACCCGCCTATCGGGACGCCCCTGAGCACGCCCATGACACCAAGCACGCCGGCTGCCGTGAGGGAAGCTGTGCGTCATCTGCTGCAACAACCACGAAATGGATTCCCTATCATGGATCATAAACTTTCATTGTTCATTGATATTTTGGATGCTCAGGAGAGATTTTCACAGGTGATAACTTATAGGAATCTAATGTTAATAATTATATCGTAGTAATAACTTGACATACATGTATATTTAGGAAAAATGTACAAAAATACAAATCATAAAGTAACCGATCTCTAACGCTACACACCAGTACTTACTATGCTCAAACCATTTAAACATACAATATTTATGAAATACACAACGCAACAAATTATGAATAATATTTAGAAACGACACAAAAGCCCTGTCGTGACAAATTAAAAGAAAATAATAATGAGGCAAATAGTGCAGACCGCGTGCGTTTTAATTAATTTGAGTTAAATTAAAGTAAACGCGAAGAACAAAGCGTATTTTCATAAGCTAAGTAGAGCTTTGTAGCGCGTGTCGGTCGTTAGCCGTGCACCCGTCTTGTATATTATTCAAACACTTGTATTTCACGTTAGATACACGATCGCTGTCGTAAAACCAAGTCCAGAGGCCTGCTCGGGAGCTCCGAGGTGCTCCGGGTTTAGAAAATTTTAATGATCATGTTTATAATGGTCGCTATGAACGCAACTTGAATTATTTTAGCAATTCATACCCGAGTGTTAACATCTTGTGAATAATACGTCACTTGACGAAGGGAGCTTAGTCATAGATATTTGCTTTGTTTTCTCTTATTATTGTAGAGTTGTATTTCATTATAGCTATTTCTTAAAGGCTAGCCCTACCGCTGCATAAAGTTGTAGCGCGGGCAGAGTTCATTTGCTTGTTTATTTTGGGCTCTTGTAAGCGATCGAGGGTGGTGTCGGGTGACGATAATCTGTTATTTTAGTTGGAAAAATATTATTTGACCCGGATATAGTGGTAGAGATATCACATTGCAATAACAGCATAATGCTTGTGGATTATACAAATGTTAGGAACTATTAAAAACATTTCCATATTACATAATATATTATTTTATTATATAAATATAGCAATACTTATTTTATCGTATAATCATTATTGTCATTGTTATCTTTTCGGTGGAAGTTACTAAGAATTAATTATTACCTAAGATAAAGTATTTGCATTAAATTATATTCCAATTACAAATAACCATAATAGATTATTTATGACAAGTATATAGTTACATCCGAAAATCATTGTGAATAGCAAATAATGTTCGAGAAATGGCTGTGGGTTCGCATGTGTTTACAGTTGTAGCGAGGTAGCCAACGTCAAAATAAATCGAAATTGTTCACAGATTTATGGACCTAAAAATGTTTCATCGAAATAGTTCGCCAGCACGAACTAGTCAATATTGTTAGAAACTATTTGATATATTTTTAATTACTTTTTATCTGTTTTATTGTTTTATTTAGACGATCAAATTGAAGTGACTCTCTGCTTTGTGTGTCCATTTATACGCAACGGCTAAATCACTGAAGCGATTTTAATTAAAATTCTTCCTGGGAAAACTTTAGAGGCCAGTATCGAATAATTCAGGTTTATTCTAAATCACGTTTCAAATCAATCCAAAAGTTTTGTATATGTGTAAATTTAGAAATGCTCAGTCGAACAGTTTGAGGCGACGCGGCGCGAAATTATGTGAAATGTTGAATAATTGAATAAAATTGAATTATAAATGCTGTGAGAACTGATAACTTTTGAGACCTCACCTGGCCTCGAACTCGGAACCATTTACATTGCGCCGTCAGTTCACGACTTTTTATTATTTATTTTATTAATTTATGCTTAAATATATTCCTCCGAGACCGGGAAAAGTTTGATCAATGTTCTTATAAGTTTGTTATATGTTTTAATATTTGAAATAATCAGATACCCTTTAATAGTTTAATATTAATGTTTGGAAACATGTTCTCGAAATATTCAATTTGTTCTTTAGATGGTAACATTGACATAAAATAAAAACAAAACAAATAGAACCTTTGCAGTTAAAGCTCGTCATTTAACTCTCTGAAATGAAACTACCATTAAAAATATGATTTTCACGAAGTACTTACAGCGGGTCCGCTTCGACCGCACGGCACGGGTCTGCGAGACCCATTGACCTCCTTCCTGAAGAATCCCCCTTTGTTTCAATATGAAATATCACGGATCGCGAGAAACCTGAGATTTGTTGGATATTATGTACTTTCTGAATATGAATTTATTTCGTTTGAACTGCCACGTTAATTTTCATGACCTTCTGCATTTAACATTGCTTACATATAAATTTAAGAGTCCATATCGCTAAAACGGTGTTTTATTAGTTACAACTTAAGATTTTTTGATATTAAATACGTATACAAAATCTTATGTCATGTTTTAATGTGTCTGAAATTATAATCTCAAATAATAGGGATGTGGTTAAGTTATTCGTTACCAGAACCCACCCTTTTAAATACTCTACATTTCTTGCTCATATGTAAAGTGATCATACGATAATTTATTATTTACAAGCAATTACACTTGTATTATCGGAATATACAGCATTATATTTATATAAAATACAGCCTCGCATAATTTCCTTTTAATACCTGTTTCTTGAACACACGAATGAGGTTAACTAAAGCTCATTTTACATGAAAAACAGGGGTTTTCCTTTTGTAGATAAAAGGAAGGTAGTTTAAAGAATACCGCTAAACGCCAAGAGTACTAATTTACGCTTTCAAAGCAAATAAAACTAAGATTCGTTTAAACAAGCTTTTACATTTTACGGATACGACATAATCCGACAATTATTTTTTTTATTGTTTCGTCAATGTAATATCGGATAGTACTTTTACGCTGGAAAACATATTTTAGGTAATAATAATATAACTAAATAAACGTTGTAATAAACGCTCACAACTCTATTTGATTCCTTTTATCTAATTTCATAAGAGCTTTTAATGCAGTTACCATAATTATTCAATACGTCTGGAATACCAATAATTTGTGATAAAATATGTGATATGATATATTATTAAATGTAATGACTAATTAAAAAAGGTCGCATGCTATAAAGACCTTGCCTCCTAATTGCGTCGCGGACACTTCCCGACTCACCCTAACAACCTACATTAAGATTCATTGTTTACCTTTTTATATTATCATGCTTTTGTGCAATAAGAAATAATATTTTTTGAAAAACAAAATATAAATCTAAATATTTTCCATTAAAAACGAGACAAAATACTAAGAAATTAATTGTTTCTTAAACTTTATTTTTAATTCTTTAACAAAATTTGGATAATAGCTACTTTATAACATTATATACTGTTTAAATAAATGTGGAGAAATAGGTGTCATTACTTCAGAAAAAATTATGACGTATGAATGTAGGTCGTCGGAAGACTAAATATATGGCGCTATATTTTTAAACTTCTTACTATAGAAATAATTATATTGAGCTTATATTAAGTAATGCTATTATTAAACTATCAACAAAGTAACCAGTAAATTACATTACTCCCATAACTAAGTTATAAGCTCGTAGCATATAGGCACCCGCTGTGTACAGCTCGTAGCTTCGCTACAACTCTACGGTGTGTTAGATATTACTCGTTGGCATTATATCTTTAAAAAATGTAGTTCCGACATAATACAAAATTTCTTCTTCCAAAATTAAAATAAAATTAAAAATCGAATAGAGTATATTTAGATATTACATGAATACATTAAAATACGACTTGATTAATAAATGTTATTTTGGTATAGTTATCATTAATTTAGAAAGATTTTTTGGTATTTTTGAATTACGTCTCTGTGGTTATCACGTCAGAAATTTTTTTTCCAATGTATCAAAATTCCTAAGGATTTTGATACATTGGGAAAAGCTGTAAAATTGATTGTGTAGGTTGACCTTTTTATGAATGAATTCAATTACAAAATTTTCAAGATCCTAAGTACAAATACTTATGTATATTATTGTAATATAGAATTTTTGAGACAGTTATATATTATAATGAGACACTTCGATATAAGTGTAACATTTGTCAATTTGTATATTGAATTACTAAGTGTCTATAGCCGTCTGTAAATTAGGCTTACTTAGAATGAAGTTATAATATACCTACCACTAATATTGACTTTATACCAATTTCTTTTATATACTGGTTTAGTCGCGAAGACCACGTCCAAACGATACATCATCCGATATAATTGAAAGAATAAGTCTTCATCGTAGCCTTAATAGAGCTATTCATTCAATTTTAATCTTAATAGATGACGTTGCTCGATACCTATACATAATTCATAATGTGTTAAATATTCATGTTATAGAATAAAGTTTTATACAAAATTTATATCCTTAATCAACATATAGAATATTTAGCGTCTAAATCAAGTTTTTTCAGGTAAAAATTGTTTAGTTGCAGTATAAGAAAAATCTGTTTATTTGTTGTTTATTTATGTTGGAAAGAAATGTAATAATATTCTGAGGGAAATATAACTAAATAATTTTATAAGCTTATATATAATACTCAAACTGTTAAAATATGTTTCATGCAATTTGTCGGCATTCGTAGTGTTCAATAACATCGGAAACGTATGGGCGGCGCGAGCGTACCCGCCCGCCCAAGCAACGAAAATATCAGACTCAAGGAAAATACCGAGAATTCAAGGAAACGTTGAGTTAGATGGCCCGAGTGTGCTCTTTTATATTAATTTTGATGCAATTTTTACTCGGAACGTTAGCGTCCCAAATGTATGATATTTTTATAATATACGAGTTCCAAATGGAACTGACTCAGACGACTAGATAAATTAGTAAAAATGTTTCTAATGACAAGTACACACTGATTTTTATAAAAATATACTAACACAAACGTCAGTTTGTTTGCGTGTTCGTATACACCTGTTTGTAACATGTTAAACTTAAATAAATATTTATTTATAAATATATGGCTTTTTAAAGCAAATAATGAAATAAATTTTACTGTATTAATCTAGATTTCTGAATCCACCAAAAACATGATTGATGCTTAACCTGTCCGTCAATATCTGAATTTTGTTTTGTTTTGAAGATTCTAGATCTGTTATTTATATTATCGTTAAAGAATATTTAAATATTTAAAACTTTTATTTTGCTAATAAGTGGTTTAACTTATATTATTTCATATTGTTAACGTAATCGTTTAACTTGTATGTATATATATATACAAGTTAAACGATTATTATATATATATATACAGTATACACACAAGTATATATATACGTTATTGAATAATGAATTCAGTAACAAGAAAGGACTTTTTTAATCTTTTTAGTATCGAAAGTCCGGGTCACATACCGCCAAAGTGAAGTATTGTAAAGTGCGTTTTCAGTTTAGTCTATAGATTTAAAGTACTCGAAATAAATATAAATTGATCGTTGTGTGCTCGCGGCATCAGGCAAAACTTGATCCTTAGTTCGTCTGTAAATAATATTTCAGAAAAGTTTATCTCTTACTTAAAGTTTTGTTCTAAATCCAAATACTTTGCTAAAGATTTTTAGTCTAATAACTTTATATTATTATAAAATTTACTTTTGTTAAATTAGTTAAGCTTTATAAAGCCTGTGATTCCTGACATTCTATTTTCCTATTTATGTGTATGAATATATAATATGTAAATAAAATATAAAGGTGTGTACGTACTGCAACTGTAATTCTGCATTATCGTTGTAACTTGTTACTAATTCTTCAATATACCTTTGATTTTAGGCGATATCAAAGTATTATTAAATCGTTTAACGAAATATTGGGCGCCAAGTTTGCTTTGATCCTCCACCGTTTTATTTCCTAATCAAATTAATTTGTCAAATTGAGCCAACGCGACGATAAGATATCCGCGTTGACACCGTTACTGATCATAAATGAACCTTTCTATTATTACTTTTCATACTTTTATTTATTTACTAATATAGTTTATTAAAATAAAATCTCCGTAGTCCTTAAGTGGTCATGCGTGAGAAACAATTCTTGGTGTATCATACTTTAACCAAAATGTTTTAGAGGTTAACAATGAAGTAGTGACAGATCGTATTTTGATCTATTTTCTGCTTGTATAATTCTTGAAAATTCCTTTATGTTATAACATGTTAAAAGAAATATAATAAAATACGAGAAACCCAACAAAGATCAAAGTTAATAGAAGGTAATGTAAAACCACAGATCCAAAGACTCTGTGAAACTCGATTTACGGTTTTACTCACAAATACAATCTAAACGATCTTTTGAAAGAAAATTTAGCTGTATCCGAGACAGAGGCTCTCTAATAGTTTCCTTTTCATAAATTTTCCAAACGTTATGAGATGAAACACATAACTTTAGTTTACTCTCATCGATTTACTGATCATATTTCTAGATAAAGTTGCTTGTAAGCGATAATAGACTTTACAAAATCCTCGCAGGGGTCACGTTCCTATGTAACATGTTAAAAAGGTCAGGGCAGATTGGGTCAAAGATAACTAGATGGCGTGTGTGTTGATTTAGGGACCTGCCTGGTCCTTCCTTTAAAAGGAAGATTTTTTGTTTATCAATTTATATGAAAAGGGTAATCTAGTATAAGCATGAAAATAAGGGGCCGAAATTTTCCATTTTGTCTACCTTTGTATTAAGCTGCCGCGGGCCCAAAAAACAGGATTTGTTACAAACTCCTCGATTTTTGTCATTGCGGTTGTGCTGTTAGAAGAAATAGGTTCTTAAAAAAATTGTGTTCAGCCAACGACATGTGTAAAAAAATGCTTTTATTGTACCACTTATAAATGTGTCAGTAGACATTCAATATAATAATTTTTATTGACTTGGAGATGTTCATATTAAAAGTAACTTTTTTTATAAATTTTAATCTGGATACTTTAAAATAACTTATTATCTATGTATATTTACAAAACAACACAACCAAAATTAAAAAACTTTGACTCAGAAAGTATTACGGGTGGATCCAAATAAAATATGATAAATAATTAAAATGAAAAATCTAGAAACCTTCGAGAAATGTGGGATTGAATCGTGGAGTAATGGTAGGCCCGCGTAGCATCGTTTATTCATTGCGGGCTGGCGCGGCTTTCATTAAATTTAGATTTTTTCCAGCTAGTTCACCGTCGCCACTGTGATTGAGCCGTTACTTCCTATTTGCATACTGAAATGCCATAAATTGCAACAAATAATTTCTTACAAATTAGTATCTGATGAGAGGTTTTAATGACAAATATGTAATTCAAATAAGAGGTGCCCTTAATTTATACTCGGAAAACACATATAGATAAAATGCATAACTTGAACTGTGTTTAAGGGTTTAATGTCATAATTATAACTTACGGTGTATTACTCTATCGGTGTATCTTTACCATATTTTTGGTAAGCCTGGTTTTCCTGCAATATAAATTTTATGTGTAATATTTTTAGAGAACGAAACAAGTAGTAGGAACATTGAATTTCCGTTTGGGACGCGTACCACCATCTTTAGGTAGATATAAATAGAGTTCATCAAAGTATGCTTTTTGTTACAGAACAATTCCTAATTTTATAAAGAAAAATATTAATGGCACTGTTTTAATATAATGTGATAAAGAATTAATAAAGACCTACTTTTACTCAATAACGATTTAAACGTCTTAACTAAAATCTAAGATGGCGGAACACGCAATAATATTCAAGAGGATTTTTCCCCGAACATAATTAGGTCGATTGCGTCGCGGCTGCGAAAATGGAAACTTGTCGTGTTTTTAATATTGAACAAAATATATATTTTTTCCATTTTTATTCCTTACTCAGTCAAGTTTGTGGCGTTTTATGAGTTCAGGAGCCGCTTATTTGAATTTTTTAAAATATTGCGTAGTGGTTTTAAGTTTTAGTATTTAATATTATATTTTACTAGCTTTTAGAAGTTATACGACAGGTAATTCGCTTAGGAATTGTATATGTAAGGTTTTTTTTATTAAAATTCATCATCACCCTCACCGATTGTTAAGTCAGGAGATATCGTCCATGAGGAAGGTGTAAACAACTAGTTTCACATTTGTTTCTGAGCCCTTCCTTTATAGAGTTTTTTAACAGTTCCTTTTGATTTTTAGTAAAATAATAAAGTATTGGGTACCTCATCACACATTTCAAACGGTTGGAAATGATGGGAAAATAGGCGGAAATAGCCTCGTCTCCGGGAAATTCTCTTTTTAATCACATCTTTACTTATTCAAAGTATAAATTTCCCGTCACCAGTGACAGAGAGCAGTTGTTGAAGCCATAACAATTGCTGTATCTCTGCGGGGAATCTATCAAAGATAAGAATTACCGAGGGAGCTATAATGAAATAGCTACCTCTCCCCCCTTTTCTCGGTCCGCCTTTCACCCCGCACTACTGGCTAAAGGTGAAAGGTCTCTTAACATTCCCTCAAGTGTTCACTTAACCTCGCCGGAGGTCGACTCGAGCAAATTTAATAAATACACTAATTGCTGAACCACGGGATATTTCACGCGTTCGTGAATACGATCCGAAATGGATTCTTATTTGACACAAATTGCTTTTGGAATACTATTGTTATTTATGCCCTAGTTTATCTCAGTGACAGTTGATATTTGACAGATGTCATGTGGATGATGTGTTGTCAAAATTGTACAATTAAATAAGTAGAGGATATCTAATAAACGAATACATTTATAAATTTGATATATGTTTCTGTTCGTTGGAGATAACCACTGATCGGTTTGAAAAATAGCACTAAAATAAGTAGTTTGAGAATTTTGAAATTATTATTAGTATTTAAACAAACAAACTACATGAGGCACTGGGCATATTAGCTTACTCGCATTCAATCTATATTTAGGCAGAGCGATCTAAAACACTTTATAAAGTACATTAAGAATTGAAAACAAGTCGCAACTTTATATTAACTTGCAATTCAAAGATTAACTTTTTGATTTAAAATTCGTAGTGTTTAGTTTACTTGTTTATTTTCAGTATCGGCCAGGTTACGAGCTTGAAACGAAAGTTTATAGGATTTAGTTATAAATGTATATTTGGAAAGTTTAGTTTAGTTTGAATTGAATATATATGATAAAAAGTACTTTTGACCATATTTATTGGGCAATGTAAAATTTAAATTAATTTTAACTTCTAATTATCAAAGAATCTTCATACATGAGTCTTAGTCAATGACTGTTTTTACTAAGTATCTCAGAGTTGCTGTATTGGGATAAGAAGCTAAAGCGCATATATAGTCTTTTTGAATCAATGTATTGAATTGAGATAAAATATAATTTTTCGTCAATATTATATATAAATATATTTTCGGATCAGACATATTAGACATGGCCTATTACACGGATGTCGAGTAAAGAGATGACTTAACAAAATTGTAGCACAGATCATTAGGTTCCACTTTTGAAATTATATGGTAAATTCGCGCTTTTAATTTTCCATGCTTATGTGAGCGTACTGTTATCAATTAATCATTTCGTCTAAAATATAAAACACTAATAATTCTTTAAAATTTGTTATATTATGCCATGCATTGTAAGAAAGAAAAAAGAAATTAGGGAAATATAATAGGTATTCATTTTAAAAAACTGAAGGCGCCCAGCCTTTAGTTTTTTTAAATTTTAGCACTTGACTTATTGATTATATATAACTTTATCAAAGATTAGAGAATTCTTATCCAAATTTCATATACATAAAACGTCAGGTTATGAGTTGTGTCAGAAGAGCTAAGAACGTTCGGGCCCTATAAAATAATACATGTACGTACAATAGAATATTATTAGACAAAGGTAATTATTGTTTCATAAATTAACCAATAATAAATGTTGTTTTATAAGGGAGTAAAAAACTTTGATGTATTTTGATGTAGTCGTATTTACTAAAAGTTGATAAATTCGACGTGTTTCTATACGATAATGAAGTTTGATATCTTTTCTGTACTGTAAGCCAGTTTAGACGGGCAAGTGTGTTATTAATATAAAGTATTGTCTTAAAGTGTATTACAGGGAAAGCTCCGTCACGAGCTTTTGTAAAGTTTTCTCACCTGCGCTACAGTTAACGCAAGATAAATCGGCGCTTTTTATACTTGGACACTTTTGTGAAGTAAGCTACTTTACTAGCGTTCCTCTTTTTGATCCAAGTCATTATTTAAAAGGTTGTTATGATTATATTCCACTACGCTCGTAGTCGTTCCCGAAATATAAAATTTTCTTACAAAGGAAAAAAAAATTCTAAATTTTAAAATCTTATTTAGGCCCTTAGCTGTGTTTCGGCCTTAAACATATTAAAGAAAAATTCAAATTGAACTTGTATATTAAAATTGTCGTTTTTCGTTTTCATATCTTGAAATATTCTAGTCGCCATTGGCGTATTAGGATTTATTCTGTATATTTTATCAATGTACAACAAAACGGAGCAAGACGACGTGTAACCCTTATAATCGCGATCGATATATTCTCTGAACATGGTCGTTTCTCTACACCTTAAATAATTGTAGGGCTCCCATTGATGTGTCAGCGAGAGTGATGCGCACCACGCTGCCCTTTGTCCCTATTTATAAAGGAAATATTTCCTTACAACTTGTATGCGTGTACATTGAGAGCACGACTGCCTGCCGTGAGCAATCGAGCAAGTATACGTGAATACGATAACCCATTTGTTGCTAATATATTGTAGATTTCGATACGTAATAAGCATTATATCTTTTAATTACTTTCTTCTATCAAAACTTAATGGATATCTTTCAATGTGCGTATTGTGAGAACTAACTACAGGCATAGCAATTCAGAATCATTTTAAGCTTAAAAAAATTATCATAAATAAATATTAAATTCTTTTATGTAGAAAGATATGAATGGAAATAACGATCAATGTGTTTCTGACTTTCAATAACACTATCAATTACTTTGTCAAGAGAGGAATTTTCAATACTTTAGATATCTATGCTGAATATAAAAAGCTTTGTAGTCAATAATAATATCTTCAGAGTCGAAGAATTGACCATTCATAGGAATTCCAACAATTGAACTTCGAATATTTAAATGCATCTTATCGCTAAAGACGACACTATTATAATAGAAATAAAGTTCACATTTCTGTTCTGTACAATATTAAAATTGAAAATTCCGATAGTTAGGAGTTGTGTAACAACTATTTTGGCGACCGGCGGGTTGCAGTACACGGACGACTTTTGCAGTTAGCGTTTTTAAAGTTTGGATTGTTTGCGTCTGTCTTGCGATTGTTTTTAAGTTTTCACGAGTTTAAATGAGAATGCCTGCAAACAGTCAGGTTTTTTGAAGAAAGGGGTACTGAAAATACGGAGATTAATATCTTTTAAAGTGAAAAAAATAACATGCCTATAAACAGCAGTAAGTTTATCCATTAAACCTTAGGATTGAGTTTTACAATCTCCCTGGGTTTGACAGATTCATATTATATTATATGGTTTCTTTGAGTGCTTCCAACCAAAATTTCAAGCTTTAAATGAACGTCGGAATTTTGTACAGAGCACAAACCGGCGTTGTTCTATGCTACAGATTTTCAAAAAAGTTCAAATAATCATTATAAACTAGGCAGCACATTTTTCTATGATTAATAACGCCACATATCTAAGATATCTACTTCGACGCGATTGTTAAGAAAACTAATTTGTAAGAATGGCTTCAGCAGACACTAGGCTGCTTTAGTCTCAGGTGAATATCATCCGTGATGAATCCCCTAGCAAAAGTAAGTCATAAATAATAGCAAGAATGACTGAAGTGTACCGCGGCCCCTAGCGGACGGGAGGCGAATGAGAGTAATTACCGGTAATTATTCATTCTTTTTGTTCTGAATGTGGGTTATCGGGTGAGATCTCGACAATTTTATTACATGATCCATTGCAGTTTTTGCTTTACATGTGTTCTGGGAACAGAATATTAAAAGATATTTTTGCTCGAAGAATCTCATATTTTAAATATTATGAAATAGATTTTAGTTTCAAATCATTTAAAGAAAACATCAACTTTTCTGTAATTACAATTGGTGTGATTGTAATTTTAATTAATAATCAACAAATAATAGTAACAAGCTCTGTTACTGAGATATATAGATTTAATATAACGACATTAACGAATTAAGAATGAACATTACGTGACTATATACTTACAATTATAAACAGACAGAAACGTGTCTGCCTCCGATTCGCTGCAAAATTTACATTAACGTGATTCGTATAAAATAATTAAAGTTCATTTAGATAGTAAGGTGTATCTTAAAATAACTTAATATTAATATCGTCCCCGTAATTTGGTTCCTCGCAGCGTCCGTAATTAACAGTAAAGGCCCGGCCACCGGACAGTTATGACCCGCACCCGATTAACATCAACGTTCATTTAGATATCGCTTAGTGCAAGCTTTTGTTTACTAACACAGAGTTTAAGTTAGTTGTTGTTTCGGGCTAAGAACTAAGAGTACATAGAGTTTTTAAGTTCAGTTGTCTGTTAAGAAAAATTATTAGTGAAATAAACACAGCCAATACTTCAACCATTATATTTTACTATGAGATACGGGACATAACAGAATTAAGTTCTCTTTATAAAGAAAATATATATTCTTAACACCTAATAAAATCATTTATGGCCCGCGATTTAACTGCATTAAATAATTATTTAGAGCGTATATCTTTCTTAAACTTTCAATCTACTTTTAGATAGAAATAGGATTTTTTATAACTTGTTAACTGAAAATATTTAACGTAAGCGTATTTCGTAAATACAGGGAAATATTTAATAAATCTTTTGCTAATAAACAACATTGTTTTGGCAGCGAAAAATGTAATTTCGAAGCTCCGGGCTAGGCCGGCTAACCGCACGCACAGCTGGCCCGGATTAACTCCGCTACGCTTATTAAACGACTGTTTAAACTGGTTGCTGTTTACTTGATACAGTTTTTGTTTGAGATTTTAAAAGATTCAACGTATATTATTGAGTTTTTATAATTAACCAACAAGGTTTTATATTAAATCCAAGAACATCTATGTATTTATCAAAAAAAAATATATATATATGCAGCATAAAATGAGTTAATCTGTATATAAATACAAATGAATCGCTTAATATGTAGCCAAGTGTAAAATTCGAGAACAGTTGGCGCAATTTAGTTATTTTTTCACATAAACGTTGTTATTCGGAAAAGGTTCTATGAAGAATAAAAAATATTGGAAACATTTCCGGGAATCACGTAAAACACCTTCGTTTTTTCCGTTTAAACTTTTCTCGAGCTATGAATTTAAATATTGTAGTAAAAAATATAAAAGTCAAATAATGAAAGTCAGAGTATACTTTGAATTATTTTAGTTATGTATTAAATTAACAATGAAATATATTAATGATTTAAATTTTCTTTACAGGTAATATTATTGAAACTTATTCCTTGTTCAGTGACGGTAAGATATTAAGGCAATTTTTTACGTTTCTCGATAAATTTTCAGATTACCCTTAATAGAACTTCTATTCATAAAAAAATCCTTTGTAAGTGTTTATTGTGCGTAAAAGTGCTATTTGATGTTCTTTGAACACTGATGTAGAGACTATTTAATCTAAGTTATTCAATAATAACGAACCCTTAACACAGGAAAGCATTTTTGATTAGAAAGTGAGCTTTAAGATTTAAAATAAACATATTTTACGGTTTCAAACTTTTTCTGTATTTCAATTGTCAAAAATAATAAAAAGATTAAGATGTAGCAATCATTCGGCTTATCATAGTTTTCTTGGTATGTGTTCTATTCATTTAATGGTTGTATATTAATAGGTTTTCTAAAAACATCGAAAATTAATATAATAATTTAAATTCTTTTTATCTTAAATCTAACTATTATAAATATTTCATCTCTCCTATGATATAGTTGTAATGCTAACCAAACAAATTTGAAGCTGACTCTTAAATTTATACTAATATTATAAAGCTGAAGAGTTTGGTTTATTTGTTTCAACGTGTTAATCTCAGGAACCGTTGTTCCGATTTGAAAAATTCTTTCAGAGTTGCATAGTACATTTCTCAAGGAAGGCTATACGCTATATTTATTTATTTTTTTTTAAATTAAGGCTCCTTACTAAAAGTCCAATACTGTATAATAGCTCAAGGTGTAAAAATCGAAAATAACGCGAGCGCTGCCGCTGGCAGAAGCTAGTCGCTAATAGAATAACCAAATGTAAGAAGGGTTTGTGTTAATAATAAATACTTAATTTTTATTTCAGTTCAAATATTTCTATTACTCATTAAACTGTGAATTTTCAAATACATAAATAAAATAAATGGGTCAACAGCATATGAATGAATAATCGATATTATATTACTTCAGATATAACTTCTATTTATTTTAGCGTAATTAAAAATAAAATAAACTTTACTATATCATATTGTTGGTTCTGATAAAAGCAATCTAAAAGAAAGCACATCTTATTTCGATTAGAAATAGGAGCTTGATTTAGAAACAGACAGATTAATCGTTTTTAGCGAAGAAATAGAAACAAGAACATGTTATTTGAAAGAATTCGTTTTAAACTGCATCCTGCTCGTGGCGAAGCAGTTGGTGTGGCGAGTCTCAGCTTTGAAATTTATTAATTTATAAATGTACATTGCTAATGAAAAACAAAGTTAATATTTATTTTAACTTGAAACCGTTATTAGCTGTTAATAAGTGATACAGTTTATTATGGTTTCACACAGTATAAAGGAGAAACGTTAATTATATTAATAATTCTACGGACAGTCAAGATGCTTTCAACGAATCGTTCTTTAGTGAAAATCATACTTTTTTATGATTCATCGAATATTTATTTTAAAAAAATCGTTTCAGACATAAGCCCAAACTTAGCAAGTGACATTTCACACATTTCAAAATATTATTAATACTTGAAAAACTACGCTTTAGGCCACGATTGTTCCCAATCTTAGACTTACAAATGTAGTATATGATACGATATTATTTACAACTAGCTTCTGCCAGCGACTTCACTCGCATTCATTTCGATTTTTACACTTTGAGTTTACATTATTGAACTTTTAGTAAGGATCCCTATTTTTTTTTAATAATAGTATAGCCTTCCTCGATAAATGTACTATTCAACACTGAAAGAATTTTTCAAATCGGACCAGCGGTTCCTGAGATTAGCGCAAAAAATAAACCTAACTCTTCAGCTTTATAATATTAGCATAGATATTAAAATAGATCTTCAAGATTTGATTGCAATTTTGTTATAAATGAACGCAGTATAACGTAAAAAAATAGTTGTAAAAATTTTAAGTAACCGATCCTACCAAAGGTACACCTAAAAATTAAGAACCATATTGATCACGTCAGTTCTATAACAAAAAAGCGCGCGTCTTAAATATGTCATTCCTTTCGCCTTCTGTGTTGAAATAAAAATAAAACACATGACTGTTACAGGCCTGGAAAGAATTTCTGTTAAATGTAGCCTACCTGAAATTAATATTTTCCATGTCTCGACAAAAGCTCAATAACTGTAGGTGGAAATAAATATACTGTGGGAGGGTCCGCTCAGAAGAGCCGAGTCAGCCTGTTTACATCAACGTCTGTTTTCGAAGGGATTGACTTTTTTCGCAAATCACTCTGTTATTGAGTGCTTCGAGGGTTAAATGATGTTGTTACTTTTAAAAGTTATACTAAGTATTGGTTGTGGCTTTTTCTCGTTGCTGTGAATTTTAGCGAAGCATTTTTGTAGAACTTATTGCATCTAACGGTTCTTTATTTCTATTCATTATATAAGTATAATATTTCATGGCACAAATAGAAATGTCTTTTTTTAAATTGACTCTCCATTAGCCGTTGAAAGTAAAGAATTTAGATTCCCATACTTATTAGTCCAAGAGCTAACAATTATAAAATTGTGGTTTCGTTTGGTTAGTTAGGCATTTCACTCATTTTATTACATTAAAGTAATCCGAATGTTAGCATGTACTTTTTGCAGATATATTTAATTTACAATTTCCTATTAATATAGTAATTTATTGATTTTTTGCAACAATCAAAGCGATGATTATACTGAAATAATGTTACGAGTATAAGACCTACATAAATTTTTTTATTGTATAGCTCAAAATATGACCTGATTTATTGTTAAATCATACAAGAAATTTAAAAAAAAAACATAAATTCATCACTGACAATGCGGTTAGCTCTAAGTCTATTTCATTTGGGGTCAAGGGGAAAATGTCAAATTTTCACTTGAGCAATTCATTTCAAAGATTTTTTGCAATAAATTGGATGACGCAAATTATTTCGGGCAAAATTGAAATTTGGCGAATTAGACCGAAAAAATTACTTTTTAGTTCTCCCAAATGAGATATTAAGCACTTCAGAGAGGGATTAACTTGTCAGAAAACGTATTCTTAGCGACAGAAATAAGATTTTCTGAATTTTTTTAATGCGATAATTTTTGTGCGGTGATTTTTCACTAATACAATGTTTTATAAATTTAAATTTCGATAGATTAATTTATCGTTGTGTAAAGTGATATACTTAAAAGAACTCTCAGAAAATCTTACACTCAATAGAAAACGAGGGAAACAACTTCAAAATACGTTGAAAATAACATTTTACATTTTAATCGCTAGTGCGAACAAGTTTAGCCATTTCAGTGAGGAGAGTATTAGGTCGACAAGTTGTAAGGTTTGCCAGCTATTTTCCACTTTCATACAAATCTGAACTTTAATTCTCGGTAATAACATTGAGTTTTCTCTACGATACTTTCTGGGTTCACTAAAGTGCTGAATACAGTGAGGAATGTTTACACACGTATGTTTTCGAGGGACGAGGAAGTTTGTGTGTACACACGGGCGCGTTTTCGATCAACCCGTTGTTATTATCTTGGAAAGTTTGTTTTTAAACTGAATTTCACCGTCTAGAGGCGGTCTGTTTATATTATCTGAATGTTCACGCGTCACTTCAAAGAGTTTGAACCGTTTTGTTTCGCTTTTCCACTCTGTAACTATGTACCTGTAAATAAAACTGTTTAATCCGGACAGCTGTTTCGCGACCATCTTAACGACAGAGCTCAACTGTTTATTAGTTTAAAAGGCTGAACGGTAAATGGAATCAACAGCTACCAATAATAAACTAGCTTTTGCCAGCAGCTTCGCTTGCAGAAATGCATTTAGATTTTTACACCTTGGGTTACATTACCGAACTTTTAGTAAGGATCCCTATTCTTTATTTTTCATCGATAAATGTATTATGCAACACTGAAAAGTTTTTGTTTTTATGAAAAAAAAATTTAGTGCTCCTCGAAAATTTATTATATTACGAAAATCTAATATATAAAATTCTCGTGTTACGGTGTTCGAACTTGAACTCCTCCGAAACGGCTCGACCGAACCTTATGAAAATTTATATAGTTATTCAGTAGGCCT
>JAOSYY010000012.1:11612457-11625035 GCA_025727935.1 Hebomoia glaucippe | reverse complement strand
CAACCCCCAATTTTCACCTCTCTACAGTCAACCCCTATTATTATGTGGCAAAACGACGTTTGCGGGGTCAGCTAGTTATAATATATTTGTTTTTTTTTTTGTTATTCATATTGAATAACAAAAAACACGGTTTTGTAGTCTACTCGCTGATCCAGCAAATGTCGTTTTGCCATACAAATTATTTATTGCTATTAAAAAAGAGGGGTTGTATGTATTTTTATGGTGTCATTAAAAATTTAAAAAACATTGCAGTGAACCACCCTTAACATTTTGGGGGATGAAAAATTGATGTTGTCCGATTTTCAGATGTACTAAATATGCATATAAAATTTTGACGATAACCGGTCAAGTCATTTCGGAGGAGTTCAATTACGTACATCGTGACACGAGAATTTTGTATATTGGATTTTATTAGTTAATATTTGAAATTTCAAGATATGGATTATTTTAATACTAGAAATAAGAAGTGCCCCTTTTCCCAACTGCGCATTCGAGATACGTTCTAAGCGTTGTTGCAAAATATAATTCTTTTGTTAATCTCCGCATTATCGCAAACACGCGAGCATTTGAAAGGAGCCCCTAATTGCGGCCCGCTTATTAATGTTTAGTGTTCGGATTATTTTGTCCCGGGACATTCTAACAAAACGCAATTCTTGAGACCGAGCTCACAGATAATAGTGGACCACTCAGCTTCGAGCAGTTTTCTAATGAATGTCAGACGTCCTGTGTTTATATTTTTTGCTCGTTTAAGAAATTTCTAGAACCTCTGTATTGTTATTTCTGAATTCAATATATCAATCTTTTATTATTAAGACTTGTTCATAAATCACCTTTGCGGCTCAGTGATACGAAGAAAGGTAAAGTTGATTTTCATGCTATCGCATAGAAGTCTGATCGTTCACTCCTTTATATAGATAAATGACTTGTGAAATAGATGCAAAAATGTTGTACCTTCTATAGACAACAATTTTATGAATTATACTGAATACTGAAACTGAAATATTAATCTTGAATACTATTATAACTTTAAGTAGGTTAAAGTGTGCATTAGCCCTTACTAATAGTATACAAAAGTGAATGTTTGTGAGTATGCATCTCATACATCAGAATAACACATAACCTATAATTTATAAAGATTTTGTGACTGGGGTGAATCCGAAGGGCAGGGCACAACTGGCGAATTGTTATATAAATACGATGTCTAATTTGCATAATTTTAAATAAAAATCCCATTTATAAAGAGACGTTATAAACATTTACATAAATGTTTTGCAAAATTAAAAATATTTCTCTGAAAATTTATGCAAGACACATATATACATAAGAAACATAAACATATACTAATAATTAGTTAGAGATACATTATCGACACGTATTTTCTTAACATTGAAACCATTTTTGTGAAAATTTAATCCATTTTTTAATTAAAAATTAAATAAAGTATTTATCGAGTTTTTTAAACATAAAATATCCAACATTGTTCATAAAACGTAACTTATTCAGGGAATGAGGTACTTATCATAAATAAAGCAGTGTAAGACATTTCTAACCTCAGCTTAAGGATGTCAAAATTGTATTTATTTACGTGAATTACACAGATTTCACGGGGAATGCAAGACTTGTCAGCCCTGTGAGGAATTTTAATGAAGGTATACATGACCCCATAGTACGTACCCAACATTCTTTGTTCAGCGTTTTGTGGTGCCTTTGTGATTTTCAAATGCAATAACGCTTAATGAATTTTAATTAAAAAACCGGTGGGCGCTCAGTCTTTCTTGTTATCGTTTTCATAAATATGTTTTTTTGATGTTTTAACATTCTATTTACGTAATTATATGATGAAATATGAGATGCATAGAAGTTTGTTTGTAAAAAAACTACTTTTTAAAATATTGTTATATACTTTTTTAACTGTTTTGACTATCATTATTCGAGTAACTACGATATAGTTTGCGTTGTCCCCTATATCTATTTATAAAATTGAAGTACTTGTTTGTGTTATGAATATAATAAGCTGTTACTACATTAATATCAAACTTACGTTAATTTTTTTGTTCCCACTAATCTCCACAGTGGCTGGACCGATTTCAAAGAAACTTCCACTAGTAGATGGCTAGTTTTATAAAGAAAACTAAACATACTTTTATTTCATTATAATTATCATGTATATATAAAATGAATGCGGGCAAAAGCCATGAGCTAGTAAGAGTCTACATCTAACTTATAGCAAAATTGTCGTACCCTCTCGGAAATTTTAATTGTGTACCTATGTTCATTTATATTAAACCTTTAAAAGGATGAGGGTGTTTTCGAACCCTTGTTAGTCACGTTTAAGAGATATAAAAGTAGAAAGCAAATATTCAATAAAATCTCGTAACAAAAAAGCATGAGAAAGGACATTGTTTCAATATTCAGTCCTATCTCTGGGTCTAATATAAGCTTACAATCTTACATACATAGTAGTTCCATGCTATAGAAAATAACAATAGAATAGGATACAAACAGGCGTGGTTGTTTATGTTTATTAATTTTCTTATATATTTTGTGTGTATGCCAACTGCAAACTTGGCTAACCGTTGAGTTGAAATGAATTTACCTACTAAGGTCTTAATGAATCGTGTCCAATTGCAAAATTGAATAACGAATAGCGTGTTAAATCAATTACAGTGTATCTACACTTTCAACAGCATATCTGATATAAATTTTACCACCTACATATAATTTCTTCATCGAAATTATTTTGTATAGAATGTATATGCATCTTAAAGTTCCTAAACCCCATTGGGATTTTCTATGGGACGAGATAAACATCATGTTACAAACGCGGTTTTGAGTTGAAAAGAAGTATTTTTGTTTTGATTTTTACTATTTCGCAGTTTCTGTGTGGATGACGGCGGATTTTGTATTTTTTAAACAGCTTGAATACCCAGTCTCTTTCAATATACAACCGTATTATATATCAAGACAGTTTATATTATGTGAATGGCAATATTTTTACGCCCATATCGTATACTAACGAAAACTTCGTCGATGAATAGAAAATATACAATGAATTATATAACATTTTTAATTAAAATATTTCTATTAAATTTAAAGAAAAATGTAATAATATGTGATAGTGAAAAAATGATTGTTCATGAAAAAAGGATACAATAAATAAAGCAAAATTAACTCTTTCCAATAAAACAGTTCAATGGGACATACGAGTACGTGTCTCCTCTCTCTGCGACCGCACGCAAATTCGCTTTTACGCTTTAAATTATTAAAATAAAAGTGTGGAAAGTTGTTTAACGCTAAATGAATATTTAATTAAAATGCTCGAAGTTGTTTTACCGGAAATTGTGTAATTTTCTCTCAATTGGTCGTGTTGAAAAGTTTAAAAACGACCAAAGGGTATTTGCTTCCGAGGGCGGGCGGCCGGTCGAGCGGGCGACGCGGGGTGCGCGGTTTGGTCTCCAGAGACGAGGAGGTTGTGGGTGCATTTCTCATTTGTCCACCTTCTCTAATTAGAGGCAACTCTTTATTAAGAAAATAGAAGAATACCTATTATTTTTATAATTCTCTGTGTAACTCACTATCTTCAGCACCAAAAGTATCTTTTTTGAATACTGATTTTTATTAATTTTTAATTATTGGAATTTAGATTAAATAAATTTTCATTCTGCCGCCTAAAAGATTATAAACTACTTGTCTGTAAAGAAAATTAAACAGTGTAACCAACAGAATTATTTTATGACACTTCAACGGGATACGAAAATTTATTAGTATTTTTATGCGTGGATTACAAATCTGGTATAAACCTTTGTATTTACCTCAGGACAAATATGGATGGTACAGAGTAGTTAGAAACAGGTCGACCTTATGAACCTGTCTGGGTGTAGATAATAACTCCACCGGGGATTAAGGGTAGAGTTTTTATGGTAAGACTTATGTATGTTGGCCTTAACTAGGAAGTATGAGTGCACGTTTTGAGTTAATAATTTTCTATTGTAACATACATTAATGATCTCTTTATAATGCACACAGCCAGTTGTTGATTTGAATAATGGCTCATTTCTTAAATTAATATTTATACGTGTACTCGAGCGTATAACTTACATTTTCGATAGATTTATATTGAATATTATGTCATTCATAAACTATCACACCTGACGTGAAGGGAATTTCAATGTTCTATTCATTTTATATTCAAAAATACAAGTTTTATTAACATATTTATAGGAGAAGATATTAACGATGCTCCTCGGTTTTACTTATGTCACAGTAATTTTACAATTAAATAATCTTTCATTCTGATATATTGGAATTATATTTTTGTAAAGTGTCATCAAAAATCCTTCAAAAAAGGTAAAGTTTAAATTTCTAGGAATTTAAACCTTATGTGAGTCAGTTCAATTTTATTATATTATTCGTAGTATTACTCGGGCCAAACTACACTTCGTGTCTTTGTTAGCAATCAGTTCTCAGTGAATAACATATGTAAAATGAATTGAAGGTATATGTAGTTTGTATCGAAATGTTCAGTATTTTGTTTGGTGTCGCAAAGACCAAGTAGAAATGAAGTAAAAGTTTTCACTAAATATTAATAAAATCAGTGTGTCAGTTCCTACGTCGAAACTAAATGTTAACAAAGGGATACGTGTACCATCAAAGTTACTTGTTTCAAAGGAATCTCCCGATAAAAGAGTCTTCATTGAACAATGTGTTGCAGTTATGCGTACGCCTGTGAAGCATTCTATAACTTTCAACATTTAATTTTTAAAATTCTTCACGAGTTCGCATTGCGCTCCGATGTAATCTCAGATATTTTTAATAAATTTGCGCTTACACAAAGCTTTATTCAAAGGAACAACGCATTGCAAATTTATTGCAAAGATAAACTGCGTGTCGTTATGAAAGATTATTAAATTGATACTTTCGTTTTAACTTAGTATCAGTAAAAGTGAATATAGACTTAAATAGATAAATTATGATATATCTATGTAATAAGAAATTTGTCTAAATTAAGGACAGAACAGTATATAGACAAAAAATACGTTGTAGTTCTTGGCTTCCGTTATCACACCAAATCGTATATAATTATATTAAGCTCTTAATAAATGGTAGACTAAAGATATTGACGTTAATTATAATTTATTAACGTTATTTCTTATTAATATTATCAAATTCCAAACATCGTGTCCGTGCGCTTGCGCATCGGCCATCCGATTGTGTTGGTACTTCTTTGGACACGTCTAGCCTATTCTATGAATCTTAAAGAAGTTTCGAAAAAATTGTAAAAAGGCTTTGCAGAGCTTTTACGCTCATGAAAAGATTCTTATGATGGACTGAACACGTACTTTCTTTGAAAAAAAATCAGGAATATTTTGGAATCACTGGATTGATTAGAAATTCAAATAAATAAAACTGTGTCCACTACACTATTGCCTAATTTACATTTATCCTTCTGCAATAAATAATAACGGATGATGGTAAATACGTTTAAAGAAAAATCTTATGTTTATACTATACAGATTCAAAACAGACACAAGACAGATATAAAATGAAGTAGTAAAAGTGGTTTGTAAAACTAAGTTTTATATAAAAGTCTTGACAAATAAATTGAAAGTGTCCCGCGGGAGATGCTCTTGTCGCGACTCGTGACGAACTGAAAGACGTACATTTACGCAAATTGAGAGATTTATTCATTCGAATGATTGCAGTTTTTTATGTTATTGATCGTTTTTTTATTCAAAATTCAAATGGAAAATCTTATAAAGTTTACTTTTAATCTTAACTTATCAAATTCAACAATACGGTTTAACAATTATAATTAAATTTTTAAGAATTTTAGAAACCATTTTAAAGTCTGTGATAGATCTAATAAAAAAAACTACAATTTTAAATATTGCCTTCCATTTTGAAGCCCCAACACAGAGTGGTGGTCTGTTTGTGTAAGAGTAGCTTCTACTTAAAAGCTAACATGCTAGACATGGTCCTTTGATACTTATAAAAATGTATTGATAATTTGTCTCAAAGTTAGTATTATATTTAGATATAAATTTAAAATAAACCCAGTTCAATTTATTTTATACGTTTCTTTATCACTGTAAATTTACAAATACAGCTTTAGTCAGATTTTCCTCTCGTGAGGTTAAAAATATTTTAATTTAGATGTAGGCTTCGATAAGAGCTGACATAGTAATAGAGACACGATTTCGTTTTTAGAATAAAAACAGCCTCTACGGGCGTAGAAGCTTTTTTGCTAATGATATTTGTTGTTGTTATACCCTATAGCAAGTCGCGAAAGCCAGTGGGAAATAGGGTTTTAATGTTTACATAATGTTTAATCTTCTTCTAAGGCCAGTTGAGAAATAGGCCTTCTTACCGTGGCTCGATAAATGTTTTGATCTTACTGAATATAGTGTTCATTATTTTGACCTTCTTCTTTTATTTTACTTCAATTTACTACGTTATAAAACGTTATAATATATTTACGAGTTTCTCTCACATTTCCCTTACACCATACTCATTACACGGCCCGTTTCTTCGCGGGCTAAAATAAGTTTCAATAGTTTGCGGGAGCGCGATAAAAGCCGCAAATCTGAGCTCCCAGCCTCGCTCCATCATAGCGCAGCCAATTTATATCCAATAAAGCCGGAAGGTGTTTCTCGGAAAATTCGTGAGATTCTCTATTATTTCAGTTTGGAAATAGTTCGCGAATGTTAACAGCTCTATTTGTGAAGCTCAAATCAATTTAAGCCTAGTTTTGTATTTTTTCAATTCTATTTTTAGTGAGTTAATTCATTTTGACTCGATTATTAGTTCGATTTATTTTTCCGCTTTTCTATATATATCTATGCTATAAGCATAGGATGTTTAAAAGAAGTATTGTAAAAATTATGTGGGTGATATTTTTTTCTTATAAAATCGTTTTTATAATTTAGTTTTACGAGAAAGGAAATACTTAAATCAAAATAACGCTGAAAGATAATCACAAAACCAATGTTATTATACTCAGTTAATTGTTATTATCCTAAGCTAAGTAAGATCGCGTGTAAACAGTTATCTGTAACCACAAAATTCTCTGAGATTTTCCGAGGCTGAGCTAAATATTCGCTCGGCTCGCAGTTAGCGGCTCGTAAATCGCGCCCTAAAGGGGTGTATAAGATATTCTACACGTAATTTTATTGAAACTGCACAGTGGGAGCGTAAATTGCTATCTCGAAAGAATTTGCTTCCACATTACATTCTATTGGCACCTTTCATTTAATTTGCAATAGTGCCTCGACTACGCCCGGCGGTGTATTTTATCATATTTACGTGATGGAATAGAATGAGGAGAAATCTTAAAGTGATAGTAAAAATAAAAAGTGTAATATGAAAGTAGTGTTCTAAATTCAAAAAAGTTTTCATGACAGTTTAATAATTAAATATTGTTTACATAAAACTTAATTTTTAAGTATGTCAAAGAATAGATTAAGTGCATATTATAATAATTTAAAACGTTTCACTATGTATTTTACTATTATTATGACTATGATCATGTAAAAAAATTTGCGCCTAAGTCTTGAAGCACATTATTTTTATCACCAGTAGGCCTGTCTATATAGAACAGCTTAAACTAATGAAACAGACACAGAAGTGTGCTCACCAATCACCATTTGCCTCACTAGGGGCCACTTGCGTCATATAACGGTAACCATATTTGACAAAACACAATGGTTACTGTAAAAATTTTACTTAATTTGAGCAAAAAAACGGGCTATTGTTTGAGGATGAGCTGGAAATTCAGTCGTTATTACAGTTTGCCCCACTTTCCCTGGAACCCCCTGTGTGCCCCCTGCCCCCGCGCCCCGTAGCACCAATGTTCGCACAGTTCTCGTTTAGTTTATTGTTAAAACATTTGCATTAGTCCATTTTCATTCCCAACATGTAGGTATTTTTGTAAAAAAAGTCAGTTTTTACATTGTATTTTGAAGGAAAACTTATGTTGAGTTTGTTTGGGACAAATAGTTAGCTTCCAGGTTTTGAACTGCACTCCACGTGCACAAACGCTGAAACGACGCCCAGGAACTTTGTAGATGTACAGTATGCAGAGACCTTTTAAATCAAATGATCATCAACACCAGTTATGGTCGAAGTATATATACTTCTTATTCTTTTATAATTAATAATTATTACGTGTTCTACAATACTCTGTGAACTTCGAAAACTCTTTTATGAACTGTGTAATTAGACTTCACGACTCTTCTACCTATGATGTACTGTGGTTTGAATACAAGCGGTATTCTGAATCTAATTTTACTTTTTTGAGAAAGTTGATGTAGGAATAACATATTTAAAGAAATTGTAAATTATAATTATGCTTGATCTTATCATAATCAAAACCGCGAACAATTTGTGTTAAGCAAATTAGTTATAATTACCACTATACCAATTTAAAATCGTGACAGGTTACATGTTTAGCCGCTGTCCGCGCAGAGCGGGGGGCGCCGCCCTCAGCTTGCCGTCTGAAGTACTAAGGTCAGGAGGGTTATTAAGATCATTGTTGATTCAGGTCACAGCGAATATATTATATTTGTTCGGGCGAGTGAAACGAGTTGCGGCTTTTCATTTTTTTATTGTTACATTTGAAGCCTTCATTTTACGTAATAGAAAAAGTTGTGAATTGTTCTCTGTTTATTTGACTTCGCTTTGACGTCTATACAGAAATGGGGAGAGATTTTATGCACTGATGAATTTTTAGCTAGTATATGGGCCTTCGTTTAATGTAAATCAGATAACTGACGGGACAATAACGGCTTTTGACGGGCCCTTTGCTCTAGCGGGAGAATGCCTCAACTGTTAGGTCGCAGCTTCGTAGCCTACAGTGTCTAAAATGTTTAGTATTTTTTATTTTATAGGTGGCCATGCGGCAAATAATTAGCATCGCCCATGGACGTTAGTAAGAGAAGCGGTGTTGGAGACGCGTTTAATAATTAATTAAGTCAAGTAGCTGATAGATTTTAAAAATAGAAACAATAGTATATCTTATGCGATTTTATACACGGAGTTATTCATTCTAACAATGTTGATTTTATTGTTACAGGTAAAAATTGCGAGTATTTCGAAATTTTAATGTAAGTTAGATACACCGATTAACGTTTGTCGTAATCGCTCTTAAAAATATTTGAGTAAGAAACGACAATCTGATTTTAAAGTTTTATCGTTTTCACCGTATAGCTTAAAGAAAATTGTTTAAGTAAACATATATTAAACTACTTCGAAGTAAATATAAGTGGAACATCCTATGTAAGTAAAATATTCCCTTACAAGCTTTGAATAATTAAAATTTTACGTTGCAAAAAACATGAATAGCTCTCCGCTGTACATGAAAAATATTCAATTATTCGTCCGGGAGAACAATTCGTTCACCGCGCTTTAAAATAAATTGATACTTATTGTGTTGTAATAGAGTCCAAGTTTGTAAATAGAAAGTGAATGGTGAAATTGTTCCCGGCCAGTGTAGCGATGGTCTGACAAGCTGTGTGTATTGAAGGGTTATTGGACATTGGATGTTACAATTATGGGATAGTGCTTTTAATATTTATTACATGTTCGGGAGAGGCTACTACACGATTTATGCGATTAATTCGAAAGTAGGCTCTTGAAACTTCTTGAAAAAGTACCTTAATTTCTTGAGACATTTATTTGCGAAATACAAATTTATTTGCGAATCAATAATTGATTACTGGTGAAGACCAGCGGCTTTACCCGTGTCATATTATCTTCCTAAATTATAAGCTATCTGTTATTCTAACCTTTGGAAAAATATCAATGACAGTAGGTATTTGAAAAAATAAATAAATGATTTTACATTTAAACTTAAATAATTATGTTATTTTGAGAATCTAAACCTTACGTTTGGATAAATCCTCACCGTAGCTTAAAGATCGTTTTAACGGAGAGAAACAGAAAGAAATCGTGCATGCACCCAGGTGTCGTATCCCCGTCCGCGCTAGAGCGCGTCTTGCGGACCGGAAACGATGCGATTTTCCCAATGATTTACTTTAAACGTCACTTAACACCTGACATTTTACACATATTCTTTAGCTAAAAGGATTTTTTATCGTTGATATAAAATGATGGCAGGTAAATATGAGGCGTCAACCTGCAAGGAGGGATTTTTTTCTATCAAAGCTTATCAGAAAAATAATAAAAGAAATAGTTTCCGAGTCTAGTTAGATGATTTGAGAGACTAAGAGATATTGAAGAATAACATCGTTGTTGTGCTCATAATAAATCCTTCTGAACACATCCATTAATCGTGCACAACCGAGTAATTTGTCAAACAGTCAGACAGACATAATTAAATCATAAGTGCAAAACGTTTACTACAGAATATAACAACCTTATCACTTTGTGATAAAGATTTTTGTATCGTTTCATTTAGATATGCAATTTTAGTCTTAAATTGTTAGAAACTAGAGGTTGGTTTTGTTTAAGCATGTTCAAAAACAGCTGTAAGGCTGTAAACATTCGCTAGAACTTTAGCGGTTGTGCATAACAATTCCTTAAGCGAACTTAATGCATACTAATAACTTTTAAAACTATTCTTATAAGCTATTAACGAATTTCTTCAACATTAGGAATTATGACACCTGCGATAACTATTTATTAACATTAAACTTCCTTAAATACACACAGTAAAAACCTATTTTTGATCCAACATCGAATTTCTTTAAAGTGTTATTCAACACTATTTTATCCATGTTGTCATCACTGAAAACCAAGCTTTCTGGAGGGGAAGAATGAATTACTGAACCAAATTTTATCAAAAAAAAACTAAAATACCAGTTTGACAATCAAAATCTTTTAACATTTCTCATAGTCAATTTTTATATTTTCCAAGATTAACTATATATTTAAAAGTCTAAGTTTAAAAGTCTGGCCTGTCGGCTTATGCGGTATCGCTTTCCGCTAAGTCTAGAATCCCAACTTAATCGACTAAATGCATCGCTAAATGAGTAAGTTCTTTCGCATTAATAACCGCAGGTGCAAAGCGATCCGGATTGTAACGAGATGTCGTTTGAAACACTCCATATAATGGTTGTCTAGTTGTCGCGTCTCGTCGCTAAAAAGCTTTTAAATACCTTCTTTGATCTGTATATCTACACGTATAAAGGCATTCTTTTTAAATAATATCTCTTGTCTGCAGCTTCACGCAATTAATTTTCTGGGTATGCATTGTCTGTGATAGTTTCTTGTTTTATTAATGTCAAAGGCAGAGTAATGAAAAAAGTCAGCTAATTTACCATACTAGTTTAAAAATTATATCACTCGGAGGAATCCGAAGTCTTGCTAGACCTCGACTTGACATTGTAGTCGTAAAAGAAGTGTATCCCGTACGGTTGTTCGCGGTCAGTTCCGTTGGCGCAGCGATTGTCATGAATCTTCACGAACACTGCAATTATAAAACTTACCTGTAAAATTTTAATAAATTCATAGCGAGTTATTGTAACAAAAATAGTGTCTGAACAAAAACTATTAAATGTTCCTAAGACTGTTTACCAATGACTCCTATAAAATATATTATCATTGATGTCTCTCTGACTTTGAAGAGAGAATAAAAATATGAATAATAAAAGTAATAGTTAATACTGTCACTCCTTTTCTGTCTGAGATCAGATTAAGTCGTGTTCACGTGTTTGTTATAAGCTATGTTAATATTAATGAGTGCTGTGCTTACTCGTGCCATCCTGACAATTCCTATAGTGCATCATGCAGAGGCTTTTAAAAGATCTTCTAGCGCGCTGATAACCTCCACATATCCACAGTATAGAGTGATCCTTCCATTTCTTCACCATATCATCGGGGCATGGAGTACATTTGCGGTGCCATTTTCTCCTGTAAAGTAAAGCAGTATAAATTGTCGACAAAACGAAACTACTTTTTTATTTGAGAAAATCTCTTTATAAATACACAAAGTGAATCAAGTTGAAAAAAACAAATTGATTGGACGCTTGTGGGTCGGGTGCGTCCAGGCAATTGGATTTAAATGGAATACTACTACACAATACTTCAATATTTACTAACTATTAGATGAAACTGCAAGTTTAAGCCTTACCGTGATCGCATGTACTACATGACTATTACTGCTTACCTTTTATTAGAGATTTATTATTATTAAGTGTTTAGTTGAAAATTTACCATCCTCTTCTTTCTTCAGATGATTTTGGATGATGTTTCTTCTCTGAGGACGACGTGGATGAAGCAGACACATCCAAAGATTCTAATTTTTCATCTTTGCTTGATTTTCCTTTAAAAATAAACATAACAACTACAAGTACCACTAGAATTGGCATAACGTTTTTCTAGTTGAAAATATACTCAAAAATCTCTATGCAAAGAAAATAAACAACAAAAACATGCTTCTGATTTCCATATAGTTTTGTACAAAAAATATCCATCTCAAGAAATAATTACTTTCGTAAATAATGTAAAAGTTACTTACCATCCTTATGGTCTTCTGAGGATGATGTAGATAGTTCTCTATTGCTTTTTCTACTTCTTCTCGTGTCCAAAATATTTAGGTCATTGTTGATGTCCTTCACAGT